>OZ005740.1:72036784-72139054 GCA_963930735.1 Dioctria linearis | reverse complement strand
ACCTCGCCAATGGCCTTAAGCACGTTAATGAGTGTACCAAGGGTTTTCTCTTGACAAGTGTGTTCAACCTTACTTACAGCAACTTCTTATCGACGTTACACATACTGTACCTTTTCAGGAGGATTATTTTTGTGGAAATTCTCGACCAGCTGCATCCATCAAAAAGGAATACTAACCCTTGGCAAAATAGTTTCATTTATTCTAATTATGTATACCCACACACATATATTCATTTTTTTTCCAGTTACTTACTCCACTTCCATCTCTGATTCTGATTCCTCGTCATCAAGGTGAATGTCCTCTAGCCTGCACCAGGGCTTCAAAATATCTGCTGCGTGCCTTGACTCATAAGGCTTCTGAGTGATCTGTGTCATCTTCGTATCTCCAACTATACACCCGTCTTTTCCTAAAACCGCTTTGATTTCATAAGGTCCCCGATATTTGGATAAGACCTTTCTAGATTGTCCGGTACTGCCGGGTTCCTGTTTTACAAGCACTAGGTCGCCTTGTAGATACCTTTTTGGGGATTGATGGAGGGAGTTAAATTTTTCTGCTTGTTTACTTTGTTTTCCCATCCATATGTTTTAAAATCCTTTCTCTGAGTTCAGTTAAGGGGATGTCTTCTTCGCTGTCTTCTGTGTTGTCATCCTCACATTCTTCTTGTATAGCCATCAGTAGTTTATTTTTCAAAATGCTCTTTGGTTTATAGGCCATCAATACTTCCTGCGGAGTTTTCTGGGTAGTTGCTTGCTTTGAGCTATTCAAAGTCCATTGTATCGCCGGAATATTTTTATCCCAATCCCGTCCATTTATGTCGAGCGTAGTTGCTGATATCGCTGTCTTGATCGTGCGAAAGTACCTCTCTATCTGGCCATTTGCACGAGGTTTTCTGACAGCTTTTTGGATATGTTTGATGCAGCTTTCCTTACAGTACTTTCCAAAGTCATTCGAGGTGAAAGCTGATCCTCGGTCTGAAATAAGGCGAGTAGGCACACCAAGATACTGCATAACTTCGTCGAGTAGATTGATTACTCCCCTTGTATTAGCTGATCGCACGGCTTTGAGGATAATAAACTTCGTGAAAGAATCGACATGCCAATGAGATAGATATTGCCTTTAGAACTTTTTGGAAATGGTCCCAGGTGATCCAAGTGCACTGTGTGGAATGGTATTGGTTGCTTTTGGGGCACATGTAGCTGATATCGTGACTCATCCTCGCCTCTTTTATTATAGAGACAATCGATACAAGAGTTAACATATTTGGTCTCTACGGTCCTCATATTTGTAAACCAAAAGGTTTTCCGCAGATTATCCAATGATCTTATTGCTTCACAATGTCCCATGTCATCATGAGGACCCTTGATGACACGCCACCTTATTCCCTTCGGTACTACAAACCGATGACCTTGAGATGTTTTCTTGTATATACGTCCGCGCTGAATAATGTGTTCCCTTTTATTCCATTTTTGTCTGCATGGTTTCGATTACACCTTCTAATACTTTCTTTATTTCCATTAGATGCGAGTCTTGTTCTTGTAGCGTTGCGACCCAATCTTGTTGCGAAATTCCGATGGCGAGCATATGGTCTGTTACCGTTTCACTTTCTATTCCAGGCTCAATCGGAGAGCGGTTTAATGCGTCTACATGCACCATTTGTTTTCCGGGACGGAAAACCAACTCAAAATTATATCCGGATATTTTCATCCACCACCTGGCAATCCTTGGGATTAAGTCCTGTGTTTCTTGCGTCAATCTCAACGAATTGCAATCGGTAACAATTTTGAACGAGTTATGCAGGAGATGTTTAAAGCGTTCTAGGCTTTCGACTACGGCCAGTGCTTCTAGTTCGTATGAATGGTACTTAGATTCCGAAGGCGTTGTTGCGCGACTGAAGAAGGAGACTGGTTTCAGAAGATTGTCCTCTCCCCTTTGCATCAATATTCCTGCTAGGCCGTGACTGCTAGCATCAGTATGTAGCTCGTGTTCAGCATCATTTTCATATAGGGATAAAACTCGTCTCTTGCTCAATTTGTTCTTTAATTGCGTGAATGCCTCCTCTCTTTCATGTGTCCATTTGAAGTCCGTGTCCTTTCTAAGTAATTCGTTTAGAGGTAGAGCTATTTTGGAAAAATCAGCCACGAATCGTCGGAAATAACCTGCCAGTCCAAGGAATTATCTTACTTCTTTTACGTTCTCTGGTCGCATGAAGTTTTGCACGGCTGCCATTTTGGTAGATCCGGGTTTAATTCCGCCTTTAGAAATCTCGTGGCCTAGAAAATCAATTTTTTTCTCGAAGAAATTACACTTTTTCAAATTTAGGGTTAATCCTGCTCTCCGTAGTTCTTCCATGAATAACTTTAATATTTCCAAATTCGAATCGACACTATCGGTGGGAATTAAAATATCGTCCATATAATCAATGATTTTTCCATGTCCTATGTTCCGTATTAATTTTACCATAAGCCGCATAAACACTGCTGGAGAGTTGATCAACCCGAAAGGAACACGATTAAATTCAAAGTGGCCTTCAGGTGTAAGAAATGCGGTAAGCTGTTGACTTTTTTCCTCTATGGGTACTTGATAATACCCACTCATCAGATCTAGTGTCGTGAATACGCTCTTTCCAGATAGAGAATTTAATGTTTCCTCGATGTTTGGAACTGGGAAGTTTTCTCTTTGGGTGATTGAGTTGAGTTTCCGGAAATCTACGCACATCCTGTATTCTCCGTTCTTTTTCGGTACTAGAAGCACTGGACTACCATACGCTGATGTCGATGGTTTGATGATATTCAACTCCAGGAGCTCGTCCACACTTTTTCTTAGCACTGATTTTAGTCCATAGGGCACTTTTTAGGGTTGGTATTTCACTCTTTTGTCCTGTTTTAATTTTATGGACATTTCCACCAGGTTAGTTTTACACATTTCCTTTAATGTTGTTGCAAAACAATCCTTGAACTGGTTAATTACATCTATCAGCTTTTGCTTCTCGTTCGAAGATACTTCTTTATTCACAAAAACGTTTTCAATTTGAAATTTGTTTGCATTCAGACTATTTTCTGTACACACCAGAATGTTACTGGTTATATTCTGCGAAGTATTATTCTTTATATCTGCGTTTTCGCCTTGTTTACTCAAATCCTGGCGATCTTGGAGAATTTCAAATGTTTCCCACTGCTTAATAATATTAATGTCCAGTCGGTCCAAAAAGTTTTTACCTACGATCATGGGTACTGCTTGTGCATTATCTTGAACCACCATAATATCTATCTCTAAGCTTGCTTCTCCAATTACTACTACTTTACATATTTTCCCCATTACTTGCACTCTGCTTCCTCCAAAGCCGCATAACGTCATCATACACGATTCAATGCACCACTAGTGTCGTAGTACTTCCTTATGTTTTATGGTTGTACGTTCCTGCCTAAATCCAGAAAAGCTAAAATGGGTTGACTGTCGACTGTAACCATAGCATGGTATTCATCCACTGGATATTTTCTTATACCGCAGATTGTTCTCATATTCGCAGTGCTTTCATTTTTGCAATCCCTTGCTATGTGGCCCATTTGATTGCATTCAAAGCATTTCACATTTTTGCGAAGACTTCTATTCGCATAATGAATAGGCTCGTTGCATCGAAAACATCTGTGTAGAAATTTAATAATTATACCCTTTTGTTGACTGATCCCTCCTCTTTCCTTATTTTCCAACTTATGCTTTCTTTGCAAATTGTCTCCATCACTTCTTTTGTAAGGATAATAACGGTGGGAACCTCGCCCATCTTGTCTAGATGTGCCTTCTCCAAGCTTATTCCAAGAGCAACCTCTCCTCTGTCCTTGAACGTAAATTTCTTCGTATTCCTTAACTTGCGCTAGCAGTCTTGGAATTGTCTTGCAGTTTGATGCCAATAACACATTGACCAAATTTTGGTCTGCCAATCCTGAAATAATATATTTCATTGTAGAAGTTTCCTTGAGGTTGATTTCCTTTGCCAAAGCCGCTATTGAATATAAGTAGTCCTCGATGCATTCTCCCGGCTGTTTTTTTCTGTCCATTATTTTTAGTAAAATTGTGGCATCATCCTGTCCTGTCGGAAAACTTTGAACTAACTCTTCCTTGAACTCCTCCCGCGTTCTAATGAATTCTTGCCTACTCTGATACCAATTAATTGCCGCTCCACCCAGCCGTAAGCTGGCATAAAATAATGTACTTCGATCATCCCAGGAGTATACGTCTTTTAGCCCTTCCACGACTCTATCCAATTCGTGGCGTTAGCATTCCTGTTGGTTGACGGGTTAAATTCTGAAATTAGCACACTGGCTTCTTGAAAGCCCATTTTAAATTGTCCTGTATCCATGCTAGTATTGGTAGAGGATCGTTATTCTAATCCATCAAGGCTACCTCCGTTCCTTGGC
Source organism: Dioctria linearis (assembly GCA_963930735.1). NCBI lineage: Eukaryota > Metazoa > Arthropoda > Insecta > Diptera > Asilidae > Dioctria > Dioctria linearis. The sequence goes on along the minus strand of OZ005740.1, from coordinate 72,134,642 downwards.
ATAGCTTCTCGTTCCTTTAGCTCTTTTTCTCGTCTCAACAATGTATTCTCTCATCTCAACAGCTCTATTTCTGAAAGAGGGCCTGAATTTTCCGATATCTCAGCTGCTACACTTAGGCGATCCTCTGGAGCCCCATCTCCACTGTTGTTATTTATCATCTTATCTCACACAAATCACTTCAACACCACAAATCACTTCAGTACCACAAATCACTTTAGTGTCACAAATCACTTTAGTGTCATGAATCAGTTCAATACCTCAAAGTTATCAGTCTTTTCTTCACACCTTGCGGTGTCTATATTATCAATTCACTTTTATGCTAAATTAACTCGATTTTTTTTTCTTTACACCACTGCTTATGTTAACTAACTAAAGATTAGGTTGTAACCCCACACTTGAAATTTGTACAGAATTGCTTCACACTTTACAAAAATTACCCGTGTTTATCGTTAAGACGTCAACTCACGACCATGCCCCGTGGCTATCTACCTACCTGTCTTCTCTCGAATGCCTACCCAAACTTTCGTTTAATCAATCACACATTTCTCTCCCTAACCTTGCCGGCAATTCTAACATACCCTATCTCATACAACAAACACTATTTCATACCTGGCTATATTGTCCTTCGCAATGCATTCGAAAGGAGACCCTGAGTTTATGGCCCATAGTCGTGAGAAGACAATGCAACTGCATTTCTTAAATTGTTTTAAGAGCATATTGGCGCCAGGAGGGTTTTGACTGGTTACTTTCACGCCGACTCAATTCCATGAATCCATTATCATACGGCTGAGTTTATTACACCTAGGCACATTTCTTGGAAGCATTACATATGTGGGTTCTGTTTTTTATCTTTTATTAGAAAAACGGCCACACATGCAATTTTAATAATCTATTTTAATTTATTCGTTGAAATTTTTTCTATTTTTAATTTACAACACAAATAACAGAATAAATTTAATTGGGAATTGACAGCTATTGTCGCTCCCATTGTATTTTTACCGACGTTTTGTACGGCGTTTTTTACGGCGTTTTTGTCGTGTCGCTCACATTGTGTTTTAGCCTTAACCCTACCTCCATTTGGCAGGAATTGGATAAATTTCACATTGAACAACGTACTAAAAGGAGTTGTGAAATTTCTGTGATATAAAATTCCCCGAATCCAGCATGAGATACCCCACTTAATCACTTTCGAGCAAAAAAATGTAAACAGAAAAACGTGCTGTTCACATATCATAGGATTACACTGACAAACATTAGAATTCCTGCGAAAAACATTGGGACAATTTCTGAAAATCGTGTTTTCATAAAAACGCGGGAACATTTTATGAGCGTAAAATCAGAAAACTCCGCCCATTCTCTCTTATTTACGAAAATAAATTATTTGCCATTCCATTTCGTTGCATGTAATCTTCGCTTTCACATTTATTGTCTTATTCGCAAAATGTTCAAACAGGGTTTGAATTTTTTTTTCTTTTCCTTCCTTCCTTTTCTCGCCGTGTACATTTAAACACAATGTGAGCGACACGACAAAAACGCCATGAAAACGCTGTCATTTTGGTTCTAATAACATGGCAGTGTATGGTATAAAATACAATGCTGACGACATCGTTCGACGTTGTCGTCGAACTTAAATGAAAATTGAAATTAGTCGCACGTTTAGGGTGCGTTTAGCACAATTATGATTTTGGGTTGCGTTCTTATTTATTGTTATACGTTCATTGCAATCATATTTATGACTTGATAAATTAAAAACAATGCTGTGGTAAATATCGAAGTTGGTTGAATAAAAAATTTAAGAAAGTTTATTGAGATGGTAAAATATCACCATATTATACAAAAAAAAAACGCATCCGCATAAAAACTCAATTCCGGCTGAGTTTTATATAACTCTTGGACACACCTCTTCTTCTATGTGGGTTCTGTTTTTATCGTCATTAGCAAAACGGCCACACATGCAATTTTAATAATCTTTTATAATTTATTCGTTGAATTTTTTCTATTTTTACTTTACAACACAAATAACAGAATAAATTTAATTGGGGATTGACAGCTTTTGTCCCTCCCAGTGTATTTTCACGGACGTTTTGTACGGCGTTTTTATCGTGTCGCTCACATTGTGTTTTAGCCTTTATTCTTTGCCGACGTATTGTAATTCCTCCGATGTAAACACATTCCTAAAAAGAAAGAAAAAGGAAAAAACCTCCCGCTTGCAGATCCTACGTTCTCAATTCCAGGGAAAATCGATGTTCTTCTCGGAGCAAACATCTATGCCGCCATCATTAAAAGTGGAATTAGAAGAGGATCTAGCAGTATGAATATGTGTCCACAAAGATTCATAATGCACCTCTACACCAAATTTCTCAGAGAAAAATCTGGAGAAATACATCAAGGGAAGTATGGAAGCACTACACTTTAACCACTCTTTCCACCATTAATTCAAAATGGAAAAATGAAACAAGAGTATCGCCAGTGTCAGTTTCAGCAACTTTTCAATCAAATATAATACAAACTGAATTAGATCTGTGGCGACAACGTAATATAAATCATTGAATTTCGCGCCGTGACTGTACCTCACATTTGTAGGTTTTAATTTCGAAACTAATGAAAGTACTGGAAGGTTTCGTAAGGCATCAGAGATAGTAGGCTAATACTTTTAGGAAACGAAAAATAAACAAATAATTGTCTCTTCTAGCTCTGACTTGATTTAAAAAACATTGATATAAGTTGCTCTAGTTTGTTTTAAAAGAAAATAAAAAAATATTTAAAATATTAGGAATTCATATCCAACCACATATCATCATTAGCATCATTATCAGTAACAATTAAAACAGTGTTCGACAAGAATTTAACCGCACGTGACTTGACAAACAGATTAAGATCTGCCTAACTTTATAATATATTCTAAAAGGATTCTTGTAATAATTTTGTAGAAAACATTCAAGAAGAAATAAATGTTTTCATATGAACCTCTATTTATGTGTTGAAATTAATATCGAAATATTTTATTCCTTATTGAAAAGCTCATTTCTTTTCATATTCTTGTAGATAATTGGAAATCTAAGAGGGAAAATTAGACGTTCATAGGAAACCTCTATAAACTGAGATAATGTTAATCTCAGTCAACAACTTCTTTTCGACGAAGACATTTTTCTCAACTGAAGATACTCGCACAGAAGACTGATCTCCTATGGATGTTCTAACCGTGTATGGTACTGACGTTCCTCTATTCATAAGATTCTTCAAGTTTACAACGTTTGGTTGTGTAATCGTGTAAGGCTATCCAGCCCCTTGAAAATCCTCCGCAGCAAGACTAGTATTTCCTTTGGAATTTACACATCAAGACCAGTATTACAAGAAGGTTTCTCTACGGTATATATACGGTACGATGTATCTCAACTCAACTATAACCAAAACTCAACCAACAAATTACGAAAACTGGTGACCCCGACAAAGAGTCGCAATATTCAACGGAAGTAAGTACTCAAGAGCAAAGATAAGTTATTAATTTGTTAAAGTTCAGGTTGTTTTATTTTTATTTTATATATACAATTACTTTTTCCTATATATATACATAAATTTGGATTTTACTTTCTTCTCGTATACCATATAAACCCAATAATATTATTTTGGGTTGTGTAAATTTAATCCTAGGCTATTAAAATTAGTGAGATTGAGAGTGTAAGCTTTGCGAAATTTTCTATGAAACCTTTTCAATTCGTTTAATTTATTCGGTTATTGTCTGTGTCCGGCCTGCATTATTATGGCCCGCAATGAATCGAACGCGAGTATTATGTCAGATACATTACTAGTTTCGAGTGCTATTGAACATTAATTTGGTATATCCGGTCATGTCACGTCATCCGGTGTTCACCCTACTACCACCTTGAACGACGTTTCAATTAAGTCAGTCCCTTTTTGAAAAAATTCGCCTGACATGTGGTTCGTCCAACTCTAGGCGCAATTTAGTTTAGCCAATTATGGTCAGTGACATAGTTTTTAATCCACCAGATACCAACGCTTACTCAACACTGAAAGGAACATTGACTTCTAGATTATCCTGTAGTGAGAACCAGCTGTTGAGGCAGCTATTGACCGAGATGTCCCTGGGTGATTTGTTGTAACCATCGCAGCTCCTTGGAGAGATGCGGACCCTGGCCGGAGCCAAACTTAAAGACGAAGTCCTGAAATTACTTTGGCTACAATGCTTGCCAACCAATATGCAAGCCATCTTCGCTTGTAATCCAGGAACGTTGTAAGCACTGGCTGCCTGTGCGGATAAAATTGGCGAGGTGCGTAATCGTCCCGAAGTTTACTCGATTGTTCCAGAGGTTCCCTCCAGTTCACAGATGCAAGTACACAGTCAGTTGTCAAGTAGAATCGACAATTTGGAGAAGCTTCTGAGACAATCGTTGAACCTTCATCAGAAAAACTCTTAAGCTAGATCCTCTAGACACTAGTCCAGGAGTATCATTAGGTCCTCCTCTCGTAGGTCCTCGACTAGCAACAAGAAAGAATTGTGTTGGTACCACTTCAACTTTGGAGCAAAATCGAAGAAGTGTATTCCACCTTGTACATTTCATCATCAAAATTTTAATACTAATTCATGTAAAGACAATTCTCAAAACACTTTAAACTAATCGGACCTCCACTGTTGACGACCAGCGGAAAAGGCATTGTCAACAATCGTCTCTACATTTCAGTAAGATCAACCAATATATTTTTTTAGTAGATGCAGGAGTCAATGTTTCAGTTATTTCTCCCACCACTAACGATCGCCGCAATAAAACAGATTTATACTTAGTAGCAGCTAATGCTGCGGAAACTCAAACCTTTGGGAAAAAATTATTATCTCTAGACCTTGGTCTACGACGTTTTTTCACATGGAAATTCATAATAGCTGTTGTACCTAAACCTATTTTGGGCGCCGATTTTCTGGAACACTATGGACTACTAGTAGATCTAAAACGGAAGGTGTTCATGGACCCGCTAACCGCCTTTAAATCACCAGGAAAACGAATTTCAGGTCAATCATCTGCCTTAGCAGTCCTCGTGAACACTATATTTAGTCCTGAAATACAAAATCTCCTGCGCAAATTTAAGGAATTGACCGTCGAAATGGGTTGTGCAAATCCAGTTAAACATGCAGTCAAACACCACATTATTACAAAAGGCCCTCCAGTCGTTGCTAAGGTACGGAGACTTCCTCCTTCCCTCCTCAAAAATTTCAATTTTGTTTCGTCTATCTAGACGACATTTTAATAGCTTCCACGTCTGAAACGGAGGATCTAAAACACCTAGAACAACTGCTTTCGCAGCTCAAGGAATTCGGTTTAATTATTAACGTCTCCAATGTAAATTCTTAGTACAAGAGGTAACATTCTTATGGCACTTAATTACTCCAGACGGAATCAAGCCTCCAAGTGACCGCGTCGAAGTTATCACCCGATGCAAACTTCCAATTTCAGTAAAGGATCTTCGACGTTTTATTGGAATGATTAATTTTTACCGACGATTTTTACCACACGCAGCTGAGCTACAATTTCCTAAAAGGTCCCAAAAAGAACGGGAAACGCAAAATCATTTGGACAGAAGAAGCTATCAAGACCTTTGAATTGGTCAAGAAGCAGCTGTCTGAGATTACCCTTTTCACTTTTCCCACCCACACTGCCGAGCTCTCTTTATGGGCAGATGTTTCCCATCGGGGCAGCGGTCCAGCAAAAGGTTAACGGTTTTTGGCAGCCCTTAGGTTTCTTTTCGGTTAGACTCAAAAACGCTCAATGTCAATATACTGCATATGACCGTGAACTCTTGGCAGCTTATAAAGGCGCCAGGTACTTCCGATTTCTCCTAGAAGATCGCCCGCTCACCCTATATACTGACCACAAACCACTAATTTTACATTTAAGCAAAAGAGCTCAATGTAAATATAGTGCATATGACCGTGAACTTTTGGCAGCTTATAAAGGCGTCAGGTACTTCCGATTTCTCTTAGAAGGTCGGCCGCTCACGCTATATACTGACCACAAACCCCTAACTTTTGCATTTAAGCAAAAACATGAAAAAGCTTCTACCAGACAATTGCGCTTTTTAGGTCTATTTACCACCGATATTAGGCACGTAGCAGGTCAGAGCAATGTAGTGGCCGATACACTCTCTAGATTGGATGAACTCCATCTTCCCAGCTTAATAGATTTCGCCGCTATTGCAGATTCTCAAGTCGCGGATGCAGAGTTCCAGAGTGTTTCTCAAAATTCACAGTATCAGTTTAGGAAATATCCCATTTTCGGCACAGACAAGCAGCAATTCTGCGAGTTAAATCTAAACAGACCTTCATTTCAGTACAATTTAGAAAACAAGTTTTTAATGCGATCCATAATCTAGCTCATCCAGGCATCCGGTCTACTAACAAGCTAATTAGCTCAAAATATTGTTGCCCTTCTATGAACAGAGATGTCATTTCTTGGGCACGTTCCTGTCTGGAATGCCAGCACCGTAAATTTAAAATTTACGCGGGATGACAAAAAGTCACTTGGAACGTGTCCTACTCCTTCCAGTCACTTTCAAGATATCCACATCGACATTATCGGCCCGCTACCGCCATCTCAAGGTATTACAAACTGTCTCACCATCATCGACAGTTCTAGTGTTGGCCTGAGGTAGTACCACTAGCTGATATTTATGCAGAAACAGTAGAAATATGAAAATTTTAATACTATTTTTAATTATAAAGTAATTAAAAATAATATATAAATAATTTATATATAGAACACTCAAGGTTGCAATTATGACTCATACAGAAAAGACCTGGTCGAGAACTTTACCGTTAATGTTATTGGGTCTCCCGACTGCTTTCAGGGAAAAGTTCCAGACAACACCAGCTGAATTGGTCTACGGGGAAGGTTTACGCTTACCTGGAGATTTTATCCAAAATTCTCAGTCACACTTCCAAAACGAATATGTTACCTCACTTCGGAATTATTTTTCAGATATTAGGCCTACGCCAGCTACAGATCATTCGCATCAATCACCTTTCAAGTTTAAAGAGCTCGATAAATGTTCGCATGTGTCCGTACGTACTGATTCAATCCGACCCCCTTTCAAGCCTCCTTTTGAAGGTCCCTTTGAGGTAATTAAGCGAGATGACCATTTTACAAACTAAAACTTAAAAACAGAGAAGTCAACGTTTCAGTCAACCGATTAAAGCCTTGTCACATAGACGAGAAGGATTTAATCCAACCACAGGAACAACCTGACACCCCACGCTCACAACCATAAACCCTTCAGGAACCAGAAACAAGTGATTATCCATTTAGAGATTTATTGAGTAATCCAAGCACCGACCAGGAGGATGCACATTTTCCACTTTTGAAAGAGAATAATGTACACATCAACAGAGACTCGCACACTGCAAACGTTGCACTCTCGTCAAGCGCATCACCTCGACGTTATGCGGTTCCTGCCTGATGGCAATACCATACTACCTGATAGAACGAAACGAGCTGGACGAGCCACCCATCCACCCGAACAATTTTTATATCGCTAAACCCAAGGTTTCGCTGGTGGGGAAGTGTTGTGGCGACAACGTAATATAAGTCATTGAATTTCGCGCTGTGACTGTACGTCACATTTGTAGGTTTTAATTTCGAAACTAATGAAAGTACTGGAAGGTTTCGTAAGGCATCAGAGAAGGTAGGCTAATACATTTAGGAAAAGAAAAATAAACAAAAAGTTGTCACTTCTAGCTCTGACTTGATTTAAAAAACATTGATATAAGTTCCTCTAGTTTGTTTTAAAAGAAAATAAAAAAATATTTAAAATATTAAGAATTCATATTGTAGAATAGTGTAGCTGGAATTCCGCAATACTCGCGTCGATGGCTATACGACAGATTGGGGCGAAAGTAATTAAAAGACACCGTGTTATTACTTAGATGAATTATTTATTCCGACCGCTTTGTATAACATCTCTTTCACCACTGTCCAGTTATCTGGACTCGCTCCTATCAGTTTTATCTACTAACACATATTTGATGATTTTACAGTGAGCAAATTAACAATACAGAAGTGAAAATTCACAAGGAGTGATTTAATTAAGAATATAAAAATAGTAATTCAAAATGACTGAATGGACTATGAAATTTCATAATTAATGCATATAATTTAATTGTTGTGCATGGTGTATAGCTGAGTTCAAAAACATATCCAACCACATATTTGAGAATCATTCTCAGCGACAATTAAAATAGTGTTATACAAGAACTTAACCGGATGTTACTTGACAGACAGATTAAAATCTGCCTTAGTTTATAATATGTTCTGAAAGGATTCTTGTAATAAATTTATAGAAAACATTCAACAAGATATAAATGTTTTCATGTGAACCTCTATTTCTGTGTTCAAATTAATATAAATAATTTTATTCCTTATTGAAAAGCTCATTTCTTTTCATATTCTTGGAGATCCTTGGAAAACTAAAAGGGAAAATTAGACCTTCATAGGAAACCTCTACAAACTGAGAATATTTCCTCAAAATAATATTAATCTCAGTCAACAACTTCTTTTCGACGAAGACATTCTCCTCAACTAAGCTGGAACTGGAACTGAATATAATATTCTCACCCGTAATCTCTCTAAAAACTATCCTTTCTCCTCCACCAAAATTTACTACTCTCTGGCATTTCCAAAATTCAAAAATACCTGTTACATTTGAATATAAACGATTCCAAAACCTGCCAAAAATCACTTCAGATTTGAACATTGACAAGTGCACGTATTATTTTTTTATTATACCCTAGATGAAATCTATAGGGGTATACTAAGTTTGTCATTCCGTTTGTAATACTACTAATGTAATGATGGTAGAGCAAAATGGATTGGACACCTACGCATAATATTAAAAGTTATTTTGATTTTTGCATGTCCGTCCGTCCGCCCGTCCGTGCGCACGATAACTCGAGAACGCGTATCCGTAGAGAGCTGAAATTTTGTACACGGACTTTGAAAAAAGTAAAATTAAGTTCGAAAATAAGAGAAATCGGGCAACTCCTTCGTGGGGTTCCCATACAAAACTTTCGTTTTCCACTATATATTTGGACACTGCCTGAGAACACACAGATATAGAGCGCTGAAATTCGGTACATGGTGCTTTCTTTGTACTAGAAAATAAAATTTTAGAAATGGACTAAATCGGGCAACTCATTCTTGGTGTTGCCATATAAAAATTTAGGTTTTTAACGTATACTGTGAAAGCGATCAGTCCAAGATATTTTTATTGTACTAAAAACTTCTTCAGAATACGAAATCCTATAAAATTGGTTATAATCATATCATAGAAATATATGCGAAAAACCACTTCAAAAATCAAACTTGCATAGATGGATGTATGACTCGTACCTACACCTCCAGAACTATCGACACCTTCAAAACCAACTCCTAAAAGGGCACGCAAACCCTGATCTGTAATTGTGCGACCACCACCCGCGGTACATTCCTCGCCTATTAAGCGGAAGGAAGGCAAGGCTGGCATCGCCCGGAAACAAAAGGTTATTGCTGAAGAAATTGGAAAACCATGATAGCCTCAACATAAACAGACGTCAAGAGAGTACCGGCCAGAAGTACGGGTACAAACGCAGCTAAAGTTGCCTACAAGCAGCACGCTCCACGCAATTGAGCATGCCAGAATTGGATACTGAAATTGACAACAAACCAAGAGCTACACCGGGACCGAATAAATACTGCCCAGGAATTCATATTCCAACAAAGCCACAAATTCCAAAACAAAAGGACTCAAATAAACCAGTAATAAGTAAGCCAGATTAAAACATATCACTGAAACAGAAAATCAAGCTTCTGTGAATCCAGTAGCCAGAGCCGATAAGGTGCTACCAACAATTGACACTAAGTCATCACCTCAGGCGATAATTATGGAGCCACCAAATCAATTTTTTAATCACCCAATTTCTACACCAGCACGGTTTTTGGATCCTCCTATCAATCCTCCAAGACAATTCCAGATTTTTCCATCCATCATACAATGAACTGTCGCTACTAGGAATTTCAAACGACTTAGTTGGAAAAATGATGGCCACTCCAATTGTGATTAAACTATTTGAAGCAACGCACTCACCCTGGAATAAAATTAAAAAGGGCAAAAAATTCATTAAAGGGGATCTTCTTGGAGGCGTAAAAATGAAGATGAGAAGGAAAAAAGAGAAGTTGCATATCTTTCATAAAAAAAAATGTAAGCTTATTTCTAAAACTCTACAATTTTCTTTTTATTTAGGCGGGAGGATGTTCAGTCGACCGATGTATTGTAATTCACCCGCTGTAAACACATTCCAAAAAGAAAGAAAAAGGAACCCACAAAGAATTTAAACCTTTAAAAAAGTTATAAAAAAGAATACTTATCTAAATCCTAATTATGCATGGCAGTTCCACGATCTCAAAACTCGTTACAGTCTGAATTTCCTCCATCATGGCTCGTATTTTATTAAAACAGTCAAAGGCGGGAATAAATACAAAAAAATTATTTCTTCTTCTTCATCATCTCTTGGTTTCAGAGTTGGAACTGTGGACTTCACTGAGTGGGAGCTGGAGTTTGTTCCCTCCTGGCTCAACCTTACGTGGTATAACGCATTTCAAATATTGGTTAGGGTGCTAATTAACTTGGTTTATTGGTGCATACTGTGTCGACTAGAGTGGGAGTCAAGTTAGTGGGTGTGACGTGTTGAAAAGTTTAGGATGGCGGGATAGAGATAGGGAAAGAGTAGATGTATTATTGGGCGGGGGAGTCGAGTGGGTAATACAGTGATCCGTTTGCAAGAGCAGTGTGTCAACATTAGGTCAACAGTCTGGAAGTCCAGCCTCACTGGCATATTTGCCAATCTCCTTGAGATTGTCCTGGCTTATTGGAGTGAGCACATCTTCTATCGTAGTTGCATTAGCATGTCAAAATTACTTCTCGTGCTGTACAACATTTTACAGCTGATAAGACTATGTTCGATGGTGTTCTTCAGGTTTATCTATAATTGTGAAGATCTTACCATCATAGCTGTGTCCGGAAAAGAGTCTTTTTAGGAATCTGGTTTCCTTAGCGGATAGACACCATTCATGCCAGGGGGTTTATGGGGGAGGGGCAAACATTTTTGCAAAACAGGTATCCTCGTTAAGGCTTCTGGATGAGAACTCGTCGTGCCAGGCAGATTGTAACTTTTCTTTAAAGGGAAGGTGGGTCTTTGAGGAAGATTTTTTGGTCAGAAATTTGGTTTCAAGCTCGTAATCTAAAGAGCAAGTATCAGGTTACTTGAAAATCCAAACATTACATGACCTTTTTTGCTTCTTGCTATCGCATTATCAGCAAGAGTTTGCTGATTAGTTAATTTCTTGATTGGTCAAGACAGTGTGAATACTTTTTTCAGTTCTTGCTATGTCATTGTTAGCAAAAACTTTCTTATTGGTCACAGATATACAACGAGTGGGATATTTTTGCTGACGCTAGCGTGTCTTGAAAGAAGTGAACGATAATTACTGACCATGAATTGAGGAAGTTCAGGATCTGCGCTCACCACGAACGCACGGCGAGAAGTTTTGTTCTACGTTATTGAGTTTCCTTTTTTGTATAAGGAAGTATAGTATATAATAGTTACACTAAATGTTTTCAGTACAAAGTTACTTTTTAGTGATTATTGTGAACCGATAATGAAGTGTTGCTTCAGTAATTAATCAATAAAAGAAAAATCTTTAAAAAATCTTTTCTTCTATTCAAAAAGATACTGAATCATCCCCCTGTGCCGCTCTTCTCTTCAGGAAAACACGGCGGTACCCGGATTACAACAGCATCTGTGTTGTTTTCGAGAGATTGTAATGTTTTCCTAAGAAGAGAGATGAAGTCATTGGTTGGGTGATTCTCGTTGTTTGATTTTAGGACTTTGCTGATCCAGGAAAGGAGACTTTCCATTTCGGTTATCTTTCCTTCTCCGCTATTAGAGCCATTCCATTTCTTGATTGCGACTTCTCGCTAAACATTTATAGAAGTTACTTGGTTGGTTAGAATACGATCTTTTCGTTAGAACCTTCTATTTCTGGAAGTCCTGCTCTTTTCAAGGATGTCAGAGGGGGAAAAGAGAAATCGTCCGTTAAATTTGTGAAGAAATCGAACCTGTTGGTTGTGGACATGTGTGGGGGGTATTTGGGTTGACTGTTGATCAGCGCCCTTGCTGTGTTTCGGTTACTACTTTTGATGGCCATGAGTCTCAGCACATCTGACTCAAAAGTTTTGGTTGGACAGTTCGGTGAATCAGCTCTGTGGTTGCCTTTGCAGTTAATGTAGAGCGGGGTCGACTTGTAATTGCCTTGACAATTTTCCAGTGAGCAATTTGGGTAAGTCGATTTGGTGGCTTTACATTGTAGTTCTCTGTGCCCTATCTGAGGCATTTTGTACAGAGTCTGGGTTTCGTAGTAATCTACCCGTCGTATTGCACCGTAAATTGAGATTTCTTTGGGGATCATGTTTGCCTTGGAGGAGAGTTTGACTATACTAGTGGGGATAAAATGGTTTTCATCAATTTTCTTTTTTAATCTCTCCGCCGCTGTAACGGGGACTGGAGACGAGATATTATTAATTAATTCCTCCTCACTGATGTCAAGGGGTACAGCCTTAATGATGCCCTATTGCCGTGCGTATGAGGCTGGGATGAAGGCATTGAGTTGGTGTTTGGATAGGTCAGAAGACGCTAGTTTATTTGCATTTGCAACATTCTTGAAGAATACTTGTACATATTAAAGGATTATTGTTTGATATTCGTGAAACCTGTTATGTTTTTTTTAACAGTGCTCCTACGCCTATGTTGCTGAGGCGCTTTTGATTTTCATCACGTTCGTTGTTACTTCTGGCTACTAATACCCAGAAAGGGCCTTTATCAGATATATCGTAGAAAATAGTTTGTGGGATTGTAAGCTTTATCATAGAGTTTGGCCTGGCTGGTTCAGATGTTTGTGGGGGGCCGTGGAGTTGCTGGTGATTGTGGAGAACGAGAAAGAAGGATTTGCATTATTTCCAAAATCGAAGGATTTGTAGGAAGTCTTTGTTCGCGATCTTAAGACTTTTGCTTTCAGTATACGACTTTCTATGATCGATGCATCGGGTCAGGTAGTTGATTCTGGCTGTATGGGATTAGAGAAGGTTGAGGGAAGCCTTGTAATTGACCCCCCGGGGTCAACACTCATTGCCTCATCTTCCTCACCTTGCATGGTTTGTCCTAAAGTAATTAGCAGGGGATGTCTACGGTGGCGTGCCAAACATGAAAGAATAAATTTCCACGTCCTGATTTAAATTCACTTTAATTAATTAACTATACACACCCAAGCAGATTGCCAGATTTTCATTTGTAATTTGATTTGACATAGTGTTGTGGAAAGCGACGTATTCTGGGAAAAGTCTATCCCTTTCGTATTTTTTTTTTTTATTCACTATGGTATTTGTGTTAATGGTTTAAAGTAAGGTAACTTCACTGTATCAGATTACTGATTATTTGTTTCACTTCACTTTCTTTTGAAAAAAAAAATGTATTTAATTTTAAAACAATTTTGTACGTCCGACTACTGTGATGATAAAATTCCATAAATAATATTAAAATGCACCAAGTATACATACCTCCGTGATACATCAAAATGTCAGGTCACGACACAGTCAGCTGATCTTGCCTCAGTAAAAGCTTAAGCAAATTCAGCAAATGTTGCTAGGGCGACACCGAGAGGCGAGAGCGCATAACTGGATGCGGCTGCTAAATAAAGCTGACGAGCCGCAGCAGAAATTCATTCTTGGTCCAAGCTCATCTTGTTTAGAGATTAATCTAAAAGTCAACAATAATATTCCCAACCTCCAACATAGAAGATTAATTCTATATTTCAGAAACTAATCTGAAAATTCCTATCATTTCCAACCTTCCTGAACACACCTAAGCAGAAGATTAATTCTGCTGCAGACACTAATCTGCAAACTCTCCTGCCCACACCCACAGAAGAATAATTCTGAAGCAGAGATTAATCTGCAACACTTTCATTGTACTACATCCCTTCAGCACCACACGTAGCAGTACCTATTAAATAATTCACAGAGATTGACTATGTATGTCATTTACTACCCTGCTGCTTACACATAGTAACAACATAATTCTATATTGAAATCTGCTCCATTTCTTTACAAAGGCAATTTGCCGCCGTCGTGCCCACACGCAGTAGTAGCGCTAACATTACTGCTATTAAAGTTCGTTCTATTTACAGACAATTTATTCTGGTCTTCTCCTTCTTTTCCAGAACTGAAGAACTGAAGGAACGAAGGAAGCAACGATAGTTAAACGTCACTGAATTTTTGAGTTGAATTTTAATTTGTTTGTTTTTTATTTATTTAAAGTTGAACTTTGATCTTGAATTTTAGTTTGTCTAAATAGGTCTAAGTTTCTATGCATTGTGATAGTACATAGTTTGAGTGTTAAATAAAATTTTATATTTGAAGTTCGAAAAGCTGAGGTATCGTTTGAGACTAGATCTCACAATGGATGAATGGACCGGCATCAAGATGACGAGATATTTTAATATTAACTTACATGATACTAAAGGAAAATTAAATAATTTGGGATTGGCTCGCATAAATGGCTCATGTAAATCAGAAAAAACTCAAGAAGTAGTTCGAAATCATTTGTTACAATTTTGTTTCGTTTGACGCAGACATCGTCGGGTGTGCTGCTGTTAACGTAAAATTTGGACGGAAAAGCCCTACAGAATTTCAACTATGTTTTGCTCATGGCGCTCATCTTGCTGTTATGGATGTAATATGTGCTAAATCAGAAGAATCAGATGACGATCTTTAGTATTTCATTGAAGATGAGGAAAATAATATTGTTTGTTCCCAAAGAAGAAACTTTAATCCCAATCTTCATCAGAATCGTGAGTCATTGTTCCGTCTCGGAACAAAAAACTAAAAAGATAAATTTACCTAATAAACTAACACTTACAATAAATAATTCCCGCGATGTATAAAATAATCCCACGAAGTGACCAGCAGAATCTAAAAAGAAATCCAAATACTGGCATTTATAAAAAAATCAACAAATGGTAAAATCTCAGATCATTTAAAAATTTAAACAATCTGAGACTTTACCACAAGACAATACTTACACATCAAATAGATCCGAATCCCGCGCCACAGTCATTTCGCCAACACCTAAAATTGAAGAAAAAACAAATCACTAACAAAATTCAAAACAAATCAAAAATCAAAATAAACACTTACATCAGCTGCCACCAACAAGTTGACATAATCAAATGGCAGCTCATAGCACAGCGACAATTATTCCGATTAAAATTATGATAACGCCATTTTGGGACCAAACACATAAAAATTCACACGATGACGCCATTTTTGGACCAAATACATGAAATCTCACAAACGACGCTGGCGTCATGGCAACGCTACCGGCAGACACAATTCCCATTGTGTTTCTGCCTATAAATAGTGAGCGATTGGGAATAGAAAATCACTTGCGATTTGACCAAGCGACAAAGCAGATCGGCAGTATTGAAGCCACATTAAGCTTTGATTAAACCAAACTAAGGGAAGTATTGCACCCTGATTACTAACCAGATTTATTAGTATTGAAAATATCTTATTTTTTCAGCATTCTTACTGGGAGATTCGTTTGACCCCAGCCCTGACCTACATGAGCAGTTCGTTGACGCTCATTCTAACAGCCAAACCTCGGTTAATCAAAAATTAATAATTATTTCTTTCTATTACAGATCAAGAAATAATAACCAGTAAAGGTTTACTTACACGACACAAAGGTGGATAACGTAAAACGCTTAGAGTTAGTACTTATAGTCAATTTATATTAAGAAAAACAAGTGAATTAATGACATTGAATTTTTTAGGTTAAGAATATTTTGTGATGAAATAAACAGTGAATATTTTGTTATTTGAAAAAAAACATCCTGTCTTATCATTTAAAACCCGGCACCTGCCCCTTTTTATGCTAAGCCCATATTGGGACTTAACAGTCATTAAGAAAACTTTTTTCGAACTTCTACTGTTAGAAATAACATATTACAAGGTCATGTAAAGAAAATACATAATCACGAACTTGAATTACTCTTGGATTGTAAAACTTGATGGAATTCAATCGTTCCAATGATTGAAAGAGCTTTTCTCTTAAAAGATAGCATTTTTGGGAGTATGAAAAATTTATGTGCTTCACATTTATTTCAAGCTGTGGATTTTGAGTTATTGGAAAAATTAAAAGCAGCATTAGTGCTAATAAAATTGACTGTAGATGGATTTTGTAGAAGTGACGCAAATATTTTCCAGGCAGAAGGAGCCATTAATTTTCTTTATACTAAACTGGAAAAATTGAATACCGAAATTAGTCGAAAACTCTTAGTATCAATACAAAATCGAATTGAACATCGAAAAAATAAAAATTTAATTAATTTGGCTAAATTTACTATTCAACCATCGAAACAAATTTTAAGTTATGCAAGTAAGATGCTAAATAGACTACATTCTGAAAGTACTGAAATTTCAACGGACATCGAAAATATGGATGAAGGTGATGATTGTATTGAAAAAGCAGCTGAGCTCTCATTAAAAGATGAGTTATAAATTTGGCAATTCAGAAGGCCTGGTTGGAACCAGAACCAAAATGCGATTTTGATTTATTGAAGCAACTAAAAACATAACTTTATTATACAATGCAATAAGAACCATTAAACCTACGTCTACAGAATGTGAAAGAGCTTTCTCTATAGCTGCAAACTTTTACACAAAAATAAGATCCAGATTATCCGATTCTTCTTTGAGTGCCTTAACCTTTTGGAAATTTCATTACTTAAATAATAATAAATAAAGTATCTTGATTCAGTAAAACTAATTAAAATTTGATTTGTACCTGTTTTTATTTATTTTCCAACTATATTTTTTTCGGAAACCGCATGATCCGCAAAAACCGCGGTTATCAATTTTCACAAAACCGAAGACCGCGGCTTTTAATTATCCGGTTGTTCAGAAACCCTAGGCAGCGGGAACGCAACGACAATTGTAATGTCGTTAATATAGCGAAAGTCTACCACTACTCGCCACCTTTTGTATCCAGTCTCACCTGGTTTTTTGGGAACCAGGAGAATTGGAGAATTCCAAGGACTATGGGATGGTCTGATGATGTCCGACTCAAGCATCTCCTGTATTTTCCGGTTTATTTCTGTTTGGCTTGCTTCAGGAATTCGATAAGGCTTAGTATAAATTATCTTGGATTATCTAGATTTTGTGTATAATCGCATGTGTATAAGATTCAAAGTCCCCTTGTAGATAGAAGAGATCATTGAATTCCCTACAGATGTTGCGAATACTCTCAGATTCTTCCGAACTGCAGTGATCCAATTTCATGAAGTTTTGCAGTTTTATTATTCTGTCTTTAATTGGATCCTGTTCGGAGTCTGTGGAAATAATTACTGCCATACCGTTGACTGGTTCGACGATCGAGTTTCCAAGAAACAAACTTGGCTTTATTTTCTTTCCGAAACAGACCGATTCGTATTGGAGAGAAGATGTTCGATTTTCAATAATGAACTCTGGTCGAGCCGGAATTTTAATTAATGTATGTAGATCCGATTCCGTCGGATTTTTAATAGGAAGGAGATATGATTCCAACTTTTATGGAATTTGGAAAGAGTTAATCGATGATTCCGACTCGATAGAATTTTAAGGAGATATGGTTTTGTTGGAATTCCTTAAATTCTTCTTAAATGTCTTTTTAGATTTCACATTTTATGAATCTATTTTGTGAAGAAGTTAGATTTTTATTTAATGCAGCCTTTTGTACGGCTGTAGTAGATGGCGCTTTGGATGGAGATAGGTTTTTTTACTTAATTCAGCCTCTTTTGTGGCTATAGTTGGAGATGTTTTTTTATATTTGTGCTTCCACTTTTGTGAAGCTGCGGATGGAGATAAATTTCATCAAATTCATTTACTTCCGGAGAAATGAATTTATTCTTATAGTCGATACTCGCATTGTATCGAGATAAAAAATTAAGATCAGGCAGGCCATCGTATTAGAGCATGGAGTTATTTCCCACTATTTTGTGCAGATTCCAAGTTCTATTTCGTAAATATGAGTCCTTCTGTAGAAGTGGACTCTGTAAATAATGTAACAGATGCTATCTGGCTTTAACGGATGGAGTTTATTTAGACTGATCTCTGATCCTGTAGCAATAAAAAATTAAGCTTTGGAGTAGTGAAAATATCGACAGGCAAAGAAAGAGTTAAAGAAGCTTTGTTTTGAATTAATTTATTGTTGTTCAATTTACTGTC
This sequence comes from Dioctria linearis, assembly GCA_963930735.1. Taxonomy (NCBI): domain Eukaryota; kingdom Metazoa; phylum Arthropoda; class Insecta; order Diptera; family Asilidae; genus Dioctria; species Dioctria linearis. Next base: position 72,116,285 of record OZ005740.1, on the reverse strand, counting down.
GATATTGCCTCGGGATCCCTTTGGATTTTCGCTGTGGTTTCTATGTGCGAGGGTTTGCCGAATTTGTCGCCCGCTGCATCCAGTTTCCCCTACCGGTGATGATGTGCTATTGTTTTTCTTACTAAGATATGGTGATATAGCCAAAATATTTACACTATTATAGCTCGGCGGTGCAGCTCGATTTTCTCGGAGTACTGGTTACTGCCAGGTCCTGTTCCGTGGCTATCTATTAACCGAGTTTGCTGGTGGAGTATTGCTTACTCTTTGCAAGTTATTTGCATCCCTTTAAGTATTGGGAATCCGAAAATTATTTGCCGCTCTACATCTTTTCCAAATGTAATTCAGGTAAGACAATTGTAATTCAGAAAGCACCAATTGTAATGCCGGTTAGTCAATTGTAATTCAGAAAAATTCAACTACATATACCGCGGCTATATGAATTCAACATATATTTTGTTAAATCTACATCGTGTTAACACATTACACATATGGTTGTAATAGCCCGTTAACATATTTTGACACTTCAGGCATATAAATTACTTTTCAAGAAGTTAGCACAGATACTTAAAACTTCAAAAAATAAAATACCATATTTATAAAAATGGAAGTTAAGGGCAATTGCGCATTTTGCCAAGCTATAATGACAAGGGATCCAATAATACGACCTTTACTTGTCCTATTTGCACAGCTCCTACGACTGTAACTGAGGCCATTGAAAAAGAAAGTAGAACAAAAATACTGAAAAAGATCGTGAAAGGCTAGTAAATTGTGTGAACAGAGGTGATGACTGGATAGCTTTGGCTGCAATGCTGAAGATCAAGTTGAAAACCGCATATCACTGGATCCAATCTGGGCGTGAAAAAATTTTGGCAAAAGGAGGCATAAAACCAAAAGTTCTTACTGAAGATCAAATAAATTTGACGGTTTCATGAGTAGAAGAAGATTGTAGCATAACATTGAAACATTGAAGCAATAAAAAGAAAAAATTATGAACAATTTCCCCAAAGTGGTATCAAACGTAACTAACTGCTTAGAGGCAGGCTCTTCTCTAGAAAAAAAGGTGCACATTGAACCTGTTACAATGAATATTCTGAAGTTAATAAAAGGAAACGAGCTGAATATGTCCAATCTTTGAACCACTACATACAGTAGGGGAACAAATTGTTTGGATGGGTGAAACTAATTTTAATTTTTTTTGCCGCCGTCGACAAAAGAGGCCGTGCAAGAGCTACTCATAGCGCAGTTCAACACCTTCCAGCATCAAGAGGCCCTAACATACATTTGATTGGAGCAATTTCTACTACAGAAGTTATATCTATGGAATGTAGAAGTGGTTCGTTTACTATACAGTTAGCAAATGATGGGGTAAGAAGATTAATGCAACAATGACAAGATATGGGAAATCAACTGGTAGAATTAGTGATTGTTGCAGACAACGCACCTTGCCATTCAAGGTTAGAAAGGTGAGAATATTTGGTCTAAGGTCTAAGCCGATGCCAAAAGCAGCATTCGTGTTCCAAACGTTGCAGGGCCTAACCCCAGGCAGAGACTCGCCTACTTGGAGGAAATTATAGATAACGCAAAGAAACACCATACTCGGAGGTGATTGTGCTCGTGCTATGCAATACCGTACAGTACACCAATCTACGGCCTCTGCAATTAACGACATGCCAGTCGGTCGATGAATTATTTAAAAATAATTATATTCCAAATAATAATATAAAAATAAACATTTAACAAATAGTGTCTTCTTTCTGAATTACAATTAACTAATCTGAATTACAATTGAATAATCTGAATTACAATTGGCGCTTTTTGAACTACAATTGAATAATCTGAATTACAAGTGGTGCTTTCTGAATTACATTTGTAAAAGGTTTAGACGTGATGCTTGTTCCAAAATGTGTGATTTTAGTGCAAAAAAAGATATATCAGAATGGACCTTAGCCAAGGTCTGTAATTAGGGATTGGATAATCCGTGTTCAATTGTCCTCACACCCTGACTCTCATTATCTTTTAATAAAGATCTTTGGAGTATTTTGTTCATTGTATATGAGTGTGTAGCCTCATTTAGCTTCGACCGTGGTACATATAATCTTTGGGGAAAATCTTTTATTCTTTCCTCCTTTTTTACTAGATCTAGAATTTTGACTTCAAAGGTTTGAGTCAGGCTAATCTGATATTTGGTTGTACCTGAATACATCATACGCTTCTGCGGATAGTTTACTCCTAATTAAGCTAAGGAGGACGAGGGAGTTCCTTTAGTTCGCCGTCGTTGCGATCACGTATATATCATCACAACTTGAAACAAATTTGTGAAGACCTTTTCGATATCCACTGAAATTAGGAATCATTGATTGTATAAGAAGAAGGTAGATTAGTCTCTAAGCGGGACGTTATGATGGTGGTATGTGGAGTTATGTTTATTATTTGATATGTTTTGGAATCGAGAGTCCAATTGTTCTTGCAGCGCAATTATAGTGTCTGAGAATGATGTTTCCATGTTTATGTGAACATCATTTGCGAAGTATTCGCTGTCTTTGTTATTAGGATCAGAATTTAAGATTATTTTATTCTTTGTTGCTTCAGAATCGTCACAATATTTGTGCAACGAGTTGAATTTTTGGTTTAGATATACCTGGCTTGCAGTTGCACGTGAACTACTAAACTGAATAATACGCGATAATGTTTTTCGTCTCTCTTTTTGCAACCGAAATCGTATTGTATTTTCTCGATCTTGATCTGTATTGTCCTGATTATCTGTTGAAGCTGCTTTTTGTGAGGGTTTTGGAGGTCTTATAAAGAATGGGTTATTTGCGATCTGCGTATGGCTTGAAACGGATTTCAACCTATCAGACAGCGTTACTCTGCTAATATTGTACCGTTGTTTCGTGGAAATCGTCATGTTTTCTGATTATTGGTGCTTATTGTTTCTTTATCTACAAATGAAGCGCAGAGAGCTTCCAAATTTTGAAGTCTTTCTCAAGTAAAACTTTTCTGTCCTCTTTTGTTTGTTGGCCTTTTGGTAGTCATCCAATTTTTTTTTATTTCATCAGTTTTTCGGATCTCTAACAAGCAAAGCTCATCGGAAGATTTGGCTTCGTCTGTCATGTTCAATTTAAAGCAAAATGGTAAAAAATAAGGGTTGGTGTGTTTAATTAAGAAGGTATAAATTTTTGACGATAATTTGAGATTTATACCAATACGAATCAAGAGCCAGTTAATTAAAATTTTGAATTTGTATAACGGTGTGTAACATATAAATTTATATCTGATTGTAACAAAAGTCGCTCTTGAAATCAATATTTTCTGCTGATCGATAGGCTTATGACGAGCAAGATCACGATGTCGTACCGCAGAGTTCGCTTCTAGGAAGCGCTACTGTTCTTCCCTCTTCACTGATTTTGAATATCTATTCATGGAAATTTAATAAATAAAATAAATCGGAAAAATGTTATAATATGTATATTTGAATATGTCACTGATTGCTGATTTTGTATTTCTATTTACCGTTAATTTATTGAATAATAAAATAATGCGGAAAAAAATAAATAATATGTACGTATACTATATATAAATATGTCACTAAAGTAAAAATTAAATGCGCAATCTTATGTATTTCTACCTTGATTTTAATCCGGTTCATTAGGTTTCGGCTGCTATGAATGATTGTAATATTTATGTTGGCGTGCTGATAATTATTCGCAAATCCTATAGAATGCTGTTATGTATGGTTGTGTCTGGAGTCCAGGCCAACCTCTTTTCGTAGTCTTCCTTCTAAGAATCGTCTTAGTGAAGCAAGGATGAAGCCTACTTGTCCCACGATAGAGCACTATAGCACTCAAGATTATTATTAATTTCAATTTTCCTTTAAGTACCCTGTAATAAGGGTACATGGGCTTATATATTCTTTTATTAAATTAAATTCTATGGACGCTGTTTTTGTTTGGAATACCGCTGCCACCAGTTGTTTTGTAGCAGACTGTTATAATACCAAATTTTGTTTATTTTTAATTAATTCCGCGTTGTTATATTTTAAGGAAAATTTTAATTTAAAGATTTTTGAAAGTACTGATTTTATATTTCTCCGGATTCGGTTACCGCTGCCACTTTTTGTTTTATTGGCAGTCTTTATTATTTTTTCATCCATTATTAATTTATTCACTTTTACTTTAATTATTTTTGTTAAGGCACTTTTTTGGAAGGGAAAACCGCTGCCACCAGTTGTTTTATCTGGTGCGGATCTTTATTAATTTTTTATTTTTATTTTATTTATTTAATGGAACTGATTCGAGGTACCGCTACCACAAGTTGTTTTGACAAGTTTTTATTACATTTATTATTTTTTGAATTGGTTAAAATTAATTTGAGTTGGTTTAACTCGTTAAGACACTAAATTTTCGGAATATCGCTGCCACCAGTTATTTTAGCTTCGCCGATCCTGCTTCCCAGTCCTATGGTATAGAAACGGCCGCCGTAAGGGACTAAATTCAAACATTGCAAGCCAGTAAAATATAAAATACTTTATCTAATTTTTTTTTAATACACAGGCCTTAAATTATCCTTAAGGAACTATCACATCAAAAACAAGAACCGTAAAATTTAAACCGAAAATTTGAATGTATTCCACTTTAAAACAAGGTTTTCGCTCCAATGATTAATAAAATCCAGAGAAATACGATAAGCTAAAAATTTTACTGAGAAAATAGTTATATTTATTTCAGTTTTTCTAGAAACTTTTTCTGTAGAAAATTCGCGAATAAAATATAAAAGATGCGTTTTTCTTAAATATCTTAGATAAATATACTATTTTATTAGTAAATCTATTAGTTTATCCTATTTCCCATGATTTTGTTAATCATTGGAGCAAAACACTTGTTTTAAAGTGGAATAATTTGAGTTTTTCGGTTTACATTTTTTCGGTTCTTGTTTCTGTGTGAAAGTGCTTTAATGGTTAACGTCTCCTAACAACATTTTTTTTTCTTTTATAATACATTCTGATTTCACAATAACAATACTTTCTTTCAATACTAACTACAATAATAACATTTATCTTCTAATGATAACTATCTGTAGTGATCTTCTAGATATGGCATTAATTGTATTTTCATCATATAACTACTTTAATGTTCTTTCGACGGTTTTAAAAGACGAATTGGCCGAGATGCGGGGTAATTGCACCCAGGTACCTACGATATGCCTCAAAATTTGTATGCTTTTGTTTTTGTTTTATGCTAAAGTACATTTTTTTATGACATGCAAATGTATTTTTAAGTGCATTTGCAATTTTTGAGTGCAATGTTAAATGAAGTTAATTTTCCATTTTCAGGGTCAACTTGTAACGATCAATATTATTGCGCGCCACAGAGTGACGCAAGGGACATCTATTGGAAATAGAAGCAACTTTTAGTTAATGACATCTTAGTAAACTTTGGGTTCGGAGAACGGAATATTCAGGAAGGTTTGTTGAGTGTAAATATAGACTGCTCATATCCAGGAGGCGAGTCTTAATTCAGACAGTGAAGTGAACGAAATAAACTATTTGGATTGCGATAAGTAGAAGTAAAGTACTAACGATAAATAAAGAATTGATTTGATTGTAGTAAATTTGTGAAAGTAAACAGTAGAATTAAATAAACAGGACGTGTGAATTATAATTGAAATATATTGGTGATTGGCGTTCGTGGTTCTGATTCGGGGCACTGGCACCCGAGTCACAGCACTGACCACTTGATCAGGGCGAGAACCAAGGAGGTTGCCAAACGCAACTTTGAACATGGTGTAAACTGAAAGAGAGTCTGGGAATTTGGTCTTGGCTCTAAGGCTCGGTGCAATGCTGATATTGATCCTGACGAGTTCAATGACTTCCTCTCTCATCCTCCGTTGGTGCCACTGCTAGTTCCAATGTGCACTGAATACCAGAAAACTACCTCGCTAATATCGAACATCAGTTTTATTATAGGCACTGGTTTGCCCACTACGACTACCAATAATTGGTACCAACAATTGTCTAGATGGCAATATCCAATAAAGCAGTTAGACCAGAATTGCTACCCAGTATTATACAAGTCAAGCTCACCTAAAGTGGAGAGCAATGCGAAGCTTCTCCGTTCGACTACGATAGAGTTAAGACGTTATATGGACGAATAAAGTGAGTGATAAATTCAACCGAGTGCTTTTATTTACATCGGATCCCTGGTTAACAGCACAATCTCTGACGTCGAAGACTTATTTGAAGGCCGACGTGTGTAATATTCGAAGTTTGGGTAGTAAGGTAAATCGGCAACCCACAGGCAGTGTGAAAATCCCGTGGTATAGTGAACGAATAGGTGAGGTGATACATGCTAGAAGTGCAGTTGTTTATGAGTGAAGACACCATAGAAACTGAAAAGGAATCAGATAAAATTAAAATCATCACTAGAAAGAGGTTACTAGGTTCAATCGAACATTATAATCCCGGTGATGATTTTGATGATTATGTCAAACGTAATTACGTCGAGGACGAAAAGAAAGTATAGGTATTCTTAATATTAATGAGAGCGGAGGCATATAAAACATTAAAAACAGTTTTAGTCCCAGACAGTCCAAGCAAAAAATTATAAAAAGTTCTCATAGACACAATGAAAACAATTTTCTGTCCAAAAATATTTTTAATAGCGGAAATACTTAAATCTCAGAGAAGTTAGAAATAAGGTGAAAGTTTGAAAAAATAAATAGTGGCGTTAAAACAGTTGACCAAAGATTGTATGTTTGATACATTTCTTGATCAGGCGTTAAGAGATAAGTGGCTGTTCAATGCGAAAATTCAAGAAAAGCTTCTCGGTGTAAAAAAATCTTTAAAGCTCGAATCGCTCCAAGATGACCATCAACTAATGAAGCCATGATATGTGTGCGTAGTTAGTAGTAGTTCGAAGAAAAGAAGTGTTTGAACCAGTTCGAGTTGTGCTAAAACGATTCCTGAAAAGGGAACATATTACAAAAAAAACATGCTAAAATTGAGTTCTGAAAATAAAAAAAATTCAATCTAATTACAATTCTCCCAAAAACAGGTACAACACCCAACAAAGGCCATGTAACATATAATTCATGGCACAAACACAATCAGATCAAGCAGATTAATTTACAATTCTATCATTAAACGGGAATCTCTTCTCTATGTGATAGAGAGAACATTCCTTGCAAATATCATTTAAAGTTTAATTCAACACAGCTGCATGGGTTGCTTTAAACGTCGTGACAAAGTATCAAAAAGAATGAAAAGCTTGTTGAAGCTTTTCAGGGGTACCTGGGACCAGGGTGCAACATCGCCGATCCTCGAAGAGTTTAACCGTTGATAAGTAAATTCCGGGATATTGGGAATTTGTTAAATAAAGTATTGCAACAATAAGTAGTGAATCCAAATTTCTAATTATAAAATATTATTGAGAGTGTTCTAACGATATATAAGATATAATAACATTTAATTATTGTTGCGACCAATTGTGAAGAAAGAGCAATAAAAACATAAAGTTATAAAGTTTAAGAGAAAGAGTTTTTTTATATAAAAATCCCAAATCGACAACAGTTTTAAGGGTTGAGCGCTCTACGCTCCGTCCACGGCGCTCAGACTACAACACAAACTAACTACTAACTACTGCTGTCGTGTCCCAAAAGCAATATATCAATCAACGGAAAATTGTTCACTTAATTTAAGCTCCACTTCTTCAAAAATAAGAACAACGCTCAAATTTCTTGATCACATATAACTCTTTATTGATTCCAAAAACCTGACCTAACTTTACTTTACGTATTTGTTCCAAGCCGAACGGAACTTGACACCTATCAACAAGATACGACGCGGCTACACTGAATTGCGCCCGCCAGACCAGTCACTGGTCTTTTATGTCCGATATTAGGAAGTAAACTTTACTCACAACGCGGATGTAAACAAACGACAACAACCTTGTCGTTTGTTCTACCGGTTGCAGCACCTGAGTCGCTTAGTAGTAAACAATCGCTTTACATACAAATTACCATGCTAGGTTAATTGTTATCGTAATCGTCGATTGCTCCACTAAGCGCTCATCGCAGCCAGCTGTTGGGCTAATCAGCAAAACAACCGGCAGTTGCAGAACAATACCATGCTAGGAAAATTGTTTAGCAATTGCTGATTATTTCGCTGTGATGCCTTTGGCTGCTGGAAGAATCTTCCGTATATTGGGCCATAACATCCCTCCCTCCTTGGAAAAACTAGTTTCCGCAGGGAACTAGACCTGGAGTGCGCAATTAGTTTAAACTACAAACTGAAAAATTTACCACTCATTCGGCTCAGATTATGTACGCTTTTCATTACATCATTACACTCTTACATTTTTTCATTTTACATTATTTCTCTTTTTATTTTCTTCTCATATTTAATTTCTCTTTCAACATTTATTTCTTCTTTAATATTCTTTCCTATGTTCTTTTCACCTTACAGTTTTTCTTATTTTCTCTTAACTTTAAACAATTTTTTTCTTATTTTCTTTTCACAACATACTCGTACCTATATTGTCTCTCTTCCAATTTCTTTCTTACATTTGACTAATTTAACAGAGTGTCACTACATATTGCTTTTTACACATTTATCGGTTATATCCATTTATTCCATTTTCACCTATTTTGAAATTTATCGTAATCCGCTACTTACTTTTATTACATTAACAATCTATAATTATCTTATTCCACCAAAATTCTTAATTAATTTATCTCTAGGGATCTTATTGTTTATCTAATGCCAAAAATAATAAATAATAACCACAACAAAACAAAACAAAATTCTTTTACCATCACTTTCGGTAACAACGATTCACAAATATTATCAATTTTCCTTTTATTAACAAATTTAAAAGTATTGTCCGAATCATAAGAAAAAAAACTGCAATAATTTACAATACTTTTTACAATCTTAGCCTTAACATTCTAATTTCTGTGGGTGCCCAAAATTTCCTAATTATATTACTACAATACAATAATTACTATACTATTCTAATTGTACCAGCTGTTTCCCGACGACGGTAGGTAAATTTGCTGTTGGCAGGTTTGCTGGTGTTGGAATGATGACTTCTATACTGGATTCTGCTTGTTTGGATACCCGCGATTGAATTGGCCCCGTAAATGGTTTGCTGATAAAGGCTCGAACCTTTTCACTTTTGTGACGTTTCAAGTGGCACACTACTCCTGCTACTACTGCTGACCTTTTATCGCCTTTGAATTTCAAATATTTTATTTGAATGGTAATTTATCCCAAGAACTATGTGTATAGAATGTTTTCATCTACACTGCATTTCTGGAAACCATTACATCAGTTTTTAGCTAGAATGTATGACAATTTCTTGTCATAAGCGCTTCTTTAATTTCATTGTGTAGCGTACATATGGTAAATATCCATTTGAGCATATAGATCAAGGTTAAATCTGGTTTACGTTTCAATTCTAGGAAACAAATTTTGGGAAAAACCCCTCAACAGAGGTAGGATATTAGAATATTAAGACAGGCGACGCCTGGTGCCGTCTTCCACTTTCTATGAGCAATAAAGGCGGTGTCTCAAAGGGATTAAAAAGGTGTTTTATGTTCGAGGAATGTTTTCGGAAGTATGAATCTTTCAGGTTTATTGCCGGCATAATTAGGAAGTAGCTAAGGTATGAGTGCATGAAGGATAAATGAGCAGAAGCTCGGGTTTTTACCTAGATACCATTGAGACGCGGGCTTAGATCGCTATCGGGCATGGAAAGTGGTTGATGAATAAACGGAGTAGTTTTTGAAAATATTTTCAAGGTGATAATTGCGAGTTAATCTTTAACCTTCTCTATACGTAATAATTGCGATAATATTTGTAAAAAAAAATTTCTTTTGGTCCCATGGAGTTCTCCCAATTATATTGAGAGTCCACGTATACTTAAAGATTCTTTTTTTTGTAATATCATATAGTACAGTATATATGTACGTTAGTAGATATACCATATAACAGATCTCTCAACATTAAGTTATGCGCTAATAGCTCCGCCAGGTTTTCTAATTGTAGTATTCGAATAAGAATTCGGCAGAAGCTCCAAATTTGGCATCCAGATCATATGTGTGATCTTCATCTACTTTTACAGGCATAGTGTATACCCTGCGCTTGTCCAACGATTATTTCACTCATCTCCCGAGCATAAATTATCCGCGGATGCAAGCTTCCGATGCTCAAAGAGGCCAACCTACTTATCGTTATCTCCGGTATCTTATTAATTTCTCGTACTTTGCTCATACTTTGAGCTGCAGCATAGTCGATTCCCTATATTTCCACGTTGCATATTTACTAGAGTTGATATTTTGTTTCATAGATCCCCTCGTTCTGCTGTCGCCTGTGCGCTAGAAGCCTTGAATAAGTAGATTTGACGATCTTACCTATACTTATATAACCTATGGCAACCCGTTTTATTTTCTCTATTTTAACAGTGTTTTCCCTTTTAGAAATCCTTATGTTTGTTCTATATACTTTAAAATTTTCCTTTTCATTCTTGTTTCTTTTACAATTTGTTTCTTTAACTCTTATTATTCTATTTTTAAACTTCTCTTTTTAAATCTCTTATTCCTTTTAATCTTTTTAACGCCTTCTTTTAAATCTCTTATTTCTTTTACTTTCCAATCTTTCCTTAACACCCTTCTTAACTTTTTTTTTCTTTTCAAAACCTCTTTGTTTATAAATCAACATTTTAACATATTCGTTTTTTTTTATCTTTCTTGCGCCTGTTTTTTAGCTTTCCATTTCTAATTTTACACATTTATTAATTATCTTCATACGTTTGTTATTCTTCTAACTTTTTCCATTTCAAAATTCTCTTTCTTTTACATCTCTTATTTTTTTTTAAACTTCTCTTTACTATAAAATCTCTATTTTCTCCTTTTTATTCAATTATTCTTTTAAAATATCAATTTTTATTTTTTATTCAATTATTGTTTCAAAATCTCTATTTTTTTTTTGTTCGGGTAATTAAAGAAATTGCCATTATTCCATTGCTCTTTTTATTTAAAAAAAAAACATTTCCTTACCTCCATACCTTTTATTGTATAGATTTACCTTACATTGGATCCACTGGGTTGACTTTTTATATCTGTTCCATATTTTTCGGCTCATGTTAAACTCCGCTCATCGAATTTCTTCTGAAATTGGAGGGAATTTTTTGGACATTTCTATGGTTAAGTTCCCCGATTCCTGGGTCATAACCGTTACCTACCTTGTATAGACTGGCAAAGCTAGGCGTGATATTCTTCATATCAGTCCTACTTCGCACCGGTGCTATCGAACCCGTTTGCAAGCTATACTTTTGTAGGTTTACTTTACCTTTTTGCGGCAAGGTCCACTGAGATCGCCGTCGGCTGTAACTGTTTTTATGGCTCCGTGCAAGTCGTCTGTAAATTTGCGCGGTTCTGTTTGCCCATATGAGGAATCTGGAATTTTAACAGAATAGGCTGTTGCATTGGCGATTCTTACAAATGCACGCTTAGCTCCAGCCTATTTCCACTGTACCCTTTATTTTCCGGTTGCCTCCTACCCTTACTGTCATGAGCTGCGGTCAAGGTTTTTTCCTATAATGGGCGCCGAGATTACTCCTCTAATGTTCATGTCTTGAAGCCTTCTCTACATTGCGTTTCGTATCTTTCCATTTGCGTTCAGGATTATTGATACCTGGTGTGATGCTTTCTGCCTTGTTCCTTTGAACCTCCTCTATACTGGCTTGTAAAGGATTTCTTTCACTATACCAATGTAAAGAATTGGACACCACTCGACCAACCAGCTGTGGACATTTCCAAAAACAGAACTTTCTTTCCTCGCTTCATCGGCATCTTGTATCCCACACTTTCTATTCACGCAGTCGATAACAGCTTTGTCACTGAGGAAATCCATTCCGAGTATACCATCGGCTGGAATCGAGTCGGTGTCACAAATACCGTTAAATTGGCAAGCATGCTGACTGTTATCAATTTGCAAATGTGCCACACAAGTACCTACGGAGCTCCTAGCAAATCCAAACAGTCCTCCAATTCGTATTTTCTCGTGTGTATTTCTGGGTGTATCTCTTTTAATTCTCGTGACCTTAATTAAACTACACGTGGACCCAGTGTCAATTAAAAGTCTAAACTTACCTTCTAAAGCTATGTCCGATGGGCACTGTAATGATAAATTTATTACTGGAATTCAATTTTTCTGTTTCTCTATCTGCTAAATACTTCCTTACGCAGATATCCGTGTAAGGGTCGCGTGTTCTGCAGAATTGGCAATAAAGCTCCACCCTTCCTGGATGAAATTTATTTTGAATGCTAGCTTGCACAGTTGGCTACTCTTACGCGATGGATTTGGCAATTGGATATCTCGTGCCCATATTCCTGACATTTAGTGCAGTAGATAACTTGTTGGCACTCTCCCGCAATGTGTCCAGGTTTGGCCGCATTTGAAGCATTTGACAACTCTGGGCTGTTCCTTCCTGATTGGGCTGGCCTCCGTACTGATAGAAAAGGTATTTGGGACTGTCTCTGTCCTTCAAGATTAAAGTTACTGGTCATCCATCCTCCTGTGATGTTTATCTGGAATATTCTGGTGCTTTTTTCCATACACCTGGAGCCATAGCTTGAAGCCTTTCTGACTCATTTTCGAAATAGAGAGCTTCCTCTCGAACCTCTTCAATGCACCAAACCTTTTTTCCGGTTAGTTAACCCCGAGGAGTGGACTGCTGCTTCCACCAGCTTTGAAAGTTGTTACTGCGTCGACCTCCAACTCAGCTATCAAGCCCTCCATCCATCTTTGGGTATTTGGGCTGATACTGCAGACTTTATCTGTTCCCGCAGCCTTCACCATCTTATCCGCAAACTCTCTAATATCTTCACCAGGTCTCTGCATACATGCTACCATTTCAGTGCGTAACTCACTGAAAGATTTCTGTGGCATGTATGCTGTTTTAATCACCTGTTGCAAAGATGCAAAATCTTTTGGCTAATGTGAATTTATTAGGTAGTATGCATCATCGGATAAGCGGTACTTTATGCATTTAATCAAAATGCTTTGCTCCGCTGGTTCCAGTCTGTCGTGCAAGTCCTTACTGCAGCTGAGGAAGCGAAATACCTCCTTTGGCAACTTTGGTGTCCTTTCTCCCGAAAACATGGGAATATATTTCGACACCATATCCATGATTTTTTCATATGAATCTGCCATCATATACAGTTATTGGTTTCTTATCTGTTTTTGTTTAACTCGTTACGGTAATTTGCCTTCAAAATTATAACTCTTAACATTCAAAACTATTATGTAATTAACATACTCAATTACTCAACATAACGTAAACATTCAAAAACAATATATATATTTTTCACACTCAATTCATTATGTGTACATACAAACATTTTTATTCATATTATTCCGATGCACCCAATGAAAATACAACAAACTATACTTTACTTAAAACTTCTTAACCACCGAATACATTTGTCCAAATGCGCCTAAACAAAGATTTTTTCCGTGAGAACAACACGACGTTATTACGTGACGTTAAAAACTGTGTGAAATTCATATCACTAACCTATATCATAAAAGTATTGACAAATATTTCACCTTATAACTTATTCTTGAAATTTATCACATCTTAAATTTAACACTTTCTCTGAAATAAAAAATTCTAGCAGGCGATAACTCGCCGAAATTTGCTAGTTAAATGGCGTCTTACGACAGCCGACGTTTTTCCATTAAATAAAAAAAAAAATTATTAAAACCAAATTATTTTTATTATGTAAAATATAAAACACAGATAAATTCAAATTATTCTTACCTTAAATTTACCGGCTGCGCCAAAATGTCGTGTCCCAAAAGCAATATATCAATCAACGGAAAATTGTTCACTTAATTTAAGCTCCACTTCTTCAAAAATAAGAACAACGCTCAAATTTCTTGATCACATATAACTCTTTATTGATTCCAAAAACCTGACCTAACTTTACTTTACGTATTTGTTCCAAGCCGAACGGAACTTGGACACCTATCAACAAGATACGACGCGACTACACTGAATTGCGCCCGCCAGACCAGTCACTGGTCTTTTATGTCCGATATTAGGAAGTAAACTTTACTCACAACGCGGATGTAAACAAACGACAACAACCTTGTCGTTTGTTCTACCGGTTGCAGCACCTGAGTCGCTTAGTAGTAAACAATCGCTTTACATAACAATTACCATGCTAGGTTAATTGTTATCGTAATTGTCGATTGCTCCACTAAGCGCTCATCGCAGCCAGCTGTTGGGCTAATCAGCAAAACAACTGGCAGTTGCAGAACAATACCATGCTAGGTAAATTGTTTAGCAATTGCTGATTATTTTGCTGTGATGCCTTTGGCTGCTGGAAGAATCTTCCGTATATTGGGCCATAACACTGCAATGATAGTATAATATATATAGCGGTCAATGAGATGGAGGCGGCAGACGGTCAAAATCACGATAATGCAACCAATTATTGTCAACATAGAGGGAAAATCAATGACATGAAAATAAATGGTGAGAACAACAAGTATTGCTCGCCGGCAACAAGGGTTAATCAACCCTAGATATACGAAGAGAATGTGTTGGGTCCGAAAAGGGGAGATCGTGTATTCAATTGAGTTTTATTAATGTTGCGCGCCGACAAAAAGGATAATAGTAATTATCCGGGTTGACAATGAGAAATGAGAAAGCTGGTTCTCTCGTACTAACACTGATTTTATTTAGTTCCAACAGTTTCAAATATACTTTCACAAGAGTTTTAAATTATACTTTCACAATAGTTTTAAATATACTGTAACAAGATGACTTACACCGCTTCTGTTAGACACCAGCAACCTCAGCCCTAGCAGTCAGCTCCCGTAAATTGTGGCCAACAATGTTGTGATACCTGTCCATCTACGATGAACCTGGTATTTCCTTCACCACCCCGCCTGCTATAGCAAGACGATCAGAAATTGAAAATGAAACAGGCCTAATAACAAGTTCGCACTAAAAACACAAAAAAAAGGGGGGAAAACAAAAGAAGTACCCATATACAGCGTATAGTAAAGAAAAGTAAAGAAAATATACTTATCTGTGGATATTCGGCGATATATGTGGACGATAACAATAGCCCCAACAAGCGATCTCTGTTCGTGAAGACCCCTGTACCACCTGTAAGGCTGGCAAATCTGTTGACACCTACAGCCAGACCCGGTGGTGTTTAGTCTGCAGGAATATTCCAAGAAACAAGACAATAATTTTCCTCTGTACACATTGCAAAGTTATTTGCCAGAAATAAAATTGAATTTTATGGCATTTATGATTTAAAAGCAGGTATAGTTTTGTTTGGACAAGTATGAACAATAAAAGTGTATCAGCTGCTTTAACCATTATTGAATTAAAATAAAAATTTGAATTATTATTATAATTGAATTTGAAAGCAAATATAGAAAATTGGAATTCAAATAAAAACTTGGACAGGTTATGAAACCTAAAGCTTGACCGAAAGCTTTAAAGAAAGAAAAACTTAAATTATAAATTCTGCAAATATAGAAAATAAACGCCCGTATATAAATTTGACACCGGATGAATTTTGAAGTAAATCAGTTGACAGGAATAGGATTAGGAATATGAAATTAAAAGAAATATAGAAGCTAAAGTCAATAATTAATTTGACATTTATTAAAGCAAATAAAATTTCAACAAATATAGAAACTAAAGTCACGAAGTATCTCGGCATTTATTACACCTCACAAACAAATAAGATGTTAAAAACTATAGAAACTAAAGTCAATAAGTAATTTGGCATTTATTGAGCTGACAGCAAATAAAGCCTTGAAAAGTCCATGAGTAACTTGACATCCATTAGACCTATAGGTAAGCACAAAGTTGACAAAATGTAAATTGAAATTGAAAACTAGTGAAAGGAACTTATAAAACAAATGTACAGTAGACTTAAAAGTAAAAAGAAAAAAAATTGTTAAAATGAATTTTTGGTGCAACGTAGACTTAAAAGTAGATAAAAAAAACCTGTATAGAGAATAAAAGTTGATAAAATGAATTTTTGATTTAACGTAGACTTAAGAGGAGTCAGTACCAAGGTTTGCAACTTTCATACATTTTTCAACGCAAATTTCTGCCACACTATTTGTACCAGAATAATGATTTATATCTTAGATTAAAGATAACGATGAGGTCTAGTAAATACCGTCGGAAAAAATAAAAAAAATTGCATTGGAATGGAGATATTACCTCGGAAACTTGTAAAAAATGGAAAAAATTTAAGTTTTTCAAATCAAATTCCTGTTAATAGGTATACTCATTTCTGCAGATTATGACTATATTAGAAAGATAAAGCCTAGATCTAGCAAATAACGTCGAGTTTTTTTATTTTTAGTTGCGTTTTTTTTAATTATTTAACTCTAATAGTACTTGTTCTTTCTCCCGATATTTCACCGACGAGATGTTGTAATATTTCATTGAAAGTTGTTGAAATGAAATGCAAGATAGTATTGTTTAAAATTATGTGCAAAAAAAATTTAGAAGAGTCAATTCTCCTTAAAAATTTTAAATTTATTTGAACTGCAAAAATTCATTTTTCGTCTTAAATTGTATGGTTTTGTCACATGTTGGGTTTCTTTTACGCTAGATGTCTCATAATTCATATGGTGGCTGCCCAAGATTTTAGACGCGCTTCGGTAAGCTTTAAAGCTAATAGGACAAATGTTCTGAAATTTTAATTTCACGAAGGATACTGTCGTTGACATTGGTAATAAAAAAAATCATTTAAGTTTGATTTTTCTAAAAGTTTAAAAGTGAGTAATTAAAAATTTTTTTGTGCGAACGAATTTTATTAATAAAAGCAACTTACTGTGGTATATTTAGTGTTTTCTTTTTGAATTTATTTATTAATATGGGACGCAAAAGCAAGTATATAGGGGGAAATAAACGTGCCAGAGCTATAAAAAAGCTGAATATACGAGATTGAGTAATTAAAAACGACATAGTTATTGTGAAAAGGAAAGATCAAAGCAAGTTTATTATATCCTAGGTGAGAAATATATAGGGTATACCTACTCATGATACAAAGATAACAAGGTATGGGCGATTCGAGAGGAATTTTTTGACTAAAGTCACTTCCAACGAATTTGTTTTGAGTTTTTCGTATTTTATTGACTGAAATACGTTTTGAGTTAGTTTCTTCCTTTAAACCACTTCGGTAAAAGCAAAGAATTTTCCAAATAAAAATTTTTTTTCACTGTGATAAGGACGATTGAAATTGAGACGAACAAATTTTTGACAATTGTCGGAAGCAACCAATTGACAGATTTTCCGGCCATACCTTGTTAATCTTTGTATCATGGGGTATACTAAGGTTGTTCTTCGGTTTGTAACGCACAGGTAGAGCAAAATGGGCTGGACAGTCATGTATAATGTTAAAAGATATTTTGATTTTTGCATATCTGTCTATCTGTCCATCCGTCCGTCTGCCTATCCGTCCTCACGAGAACTCAAGAGCGCGTGTACTTAGAGATCTGAAATTTTTTACACAAGTTTTTAAAAAATAAAGTAATTTAAAGTTCGAAAATGGGACAAATGAGATGACTCCTTCGTTGGGTTGCCATATAAAAATTTTATTTTTCACTATATATGTATTTGGACACTGCCTGAGAACACATCAACGTAGATAGCTAAAATTTTATACACGGACTTTTTTATGAAAATAGCAAATATGGTTTCAAAAATGAGCTAAATCGGGCAACACCTTCTCCGTGTTGCATATAAAAATTTAGGATTTTTACGTATACTGTGAAAAGGGTCAATTCTACACGTTTTTATTGTACTGAATAATTCTTCAGAATTTGAAATGCTATGAAATTGGTTATAATCATTTTTACTGTCCGATGAACCGTTCTAGAAATATATAGGAAAAACATTTCAAAAATCAAACGTGCACAAATGGGTGACCATACCATACCATACGAAATTACATACGGGCATTCATCTAGGGTATCGTAAGAATTGGTATTACAAATTTTAGTTCTTTTACTGTTTGGGCATTTTTTTACTATTTGGACCCTGCCTGAGCAGGCGTCGACACGTAGAGAGCTGAAATTTTGTACACTACATTTGCATAAAATTAGTAAATAAAATTGCAAAAATTAAATAAATGGGGCAGCCCCTTCTTTATGTTGCCACACAAAACTTTTGGTTTTCAATTTATTTTACTTTTATTTTCACCTGGGGTATAATATTATTAGTCTTAGACCAATTATAAAATTTTTCTTGTATCCGTTAATGTAAAAATCTGCTCTTTAAAATGTTTTCGTAAAAGAGCATGCTGATAATTTTAAAACTACGAATTAAAATTTTATTGATGATGATGTCAGTATTGACGATAATAATGTTAATTTAAATGACATCGCTATAGTTGAGAAGGAAAGACCCCCATCGACATATAATGATCTACTTGGAAGAAGGATTGTGGATATAAAATACTTTTGGAGTCAATTATATACTCTTCATAATACTCCTTTTGGCTGTTCACTATCCAATTTAGTATTTCAACGAGAAGCTCACTCAGGTTTCCGGTCGCAAATATTTTTTAAATGTAATATGTGTAATGACTTTCTCAGTAGAAACAAATGAGAAAGAACTGCACTCCCAAATGCAAGTCAATTATGCTGCAGTAGTGGGAATCACATCGATTGGCTGTGGATTTTCAAATTTGGAAGAATTTTCGTGTTCGCTAGATATTCCGTGCATGTCTTCTAGGACATATAACAAAATTCAAAACCGATTATCAACTGACTGGGCATCTGCAGTAAAAATATGTACACAGGAGGCAATGAAGGAAGAAAAGTCGATTGCAATGGAGGCAGAAAACATTGATGCTGATGGTTTTGCTTTAATACCAGTTGTTGCTGATGGATGCTGGTCAAGAACAGCACGGTAATTTGGCAAAGAACATAAACAATTCTGCCTATCATGTGTTTGGTGAACATAAAAACTGCAGTAATTAATTTTGTAAAGGTGAATCTGAGAACGAAACCAACTTAGTTCCACTAATGGCAAGTGATAGAATATTTAGCCAACTTATGACAGATGTACATTTTCTGGGATTTAATGCGCAAAGCTTAATACATGATGTAGATTCTAATGCTGTTGAGCATTGCAATTCTGTTATTCCAAAATATATGTATAGATGGAAAACGAATAAATTACTCTCGAGCTGGTTCATAAAAATAATAATAATACTTAGATGTTTGATTCATTGGAATACGATTATAAAAATTACAAGAATTTAATTTAATTTTTTATTGTTGTAATTCAATAAAAAGTGTTTTTCTAACATTGATATCCGATAGATTACATCTAAGTTGTCAAAGTGTTAACTTTAATGCACAAAATGCTCTTTCCCCACTTTAGTGTCTGTGTGGAATTTTAATTAAATTCTCGTAATTTTTAATGATGATTGCATCGGAATCAACCAAACACCTTAATAACAACAATTTTTATGTATTCACTTCAATAATAAAAACCACCAAATAATTATTATTTTTATTATACCAAATGATTTTTATTTTTGACAAAAAAAAAATCGAAATCAAAAATAATTATTATCTTTAATCAAAACAATATAAACCGGAAATTGATCTATAATTCTGAAAAAAAAAAATGAAAAAAAAATTATCTTCGACTATAGAACATTAAAATTAAAACTAATTAGCCAGCAATTCAAACAAGGACGAATATTGATCACGTAAATACCCTGCCTGCGGATCAATGTACAGCAATTAACAAAATTTACTGAGTACATTTATGGATATTTTAATTGTGTAAAAACTATTTCCGTTACACAACTCTACACACGAAATTACCACTATAACGATATTACCAACCCTTACCCTCTGCATAAATATGTGAAAATTTAGAGATACTTTTCACTTTTCAACGCTGTTCTAAAGGCGGTTAAATTTTGTTTTAAATTATTTCATTAATAACTAATTAATTTATTTATTTATTTATTTATCATGGTACCAAGAAAAGAATCAACCAAATCGGTTCACGCCTTACGATATTATGCGACATGCGAGCATAGAAAAGAAAAGTTCGTCAAAAATTAAAGTCGAAAGAAGAATAATTGCAAGAGCTGTATAAATTAGCTAAACAAAAAAATTCACAAGAATTCCCGATCATTATTCGTCAAGGGCCGAACACTCGAGCGAATTCACCGAGCTGTCTATCTATATCTAAATTATTTCACGAAATTTATGTCACCATGCCGACTTAGTCGAAGTACTATGAAATTTATGTAATAAAAAAGTCACGTAAGCACCCGGCCATATTGTAAAGGCGAGTTTGGAAGAAATCTTCTTTTATGGGAAGACGTCATGTTCAGCGACGAAGAAAACTGAAAAGAAAAAAAGAAAAAGAATTAATAAAAATCAATCAAATTTACAATACTTAACTTAATCAGTAGCCAGGGAAGTTGACTGGCATACATTTTTTATATCCTCCCACGAAGGGCAGTATATATATGTATATACATATGTACCACATCTATGTACCTATCTGAAAATAAAAGAATAATGAATTAATTAATGAATTATATGGTACATCACTTAGAATAAGAAACACAAATGAATTCAAAAAAAAAAACCAATTTCCCCATGCAAATTGAATGTGAACAAGTACATATAAAAACAACAACAACAATATGGGAAATTGGAATTTTGTTATAATTAGTTTAATTTCAATGTCTCTCAACTGAAATTTAAACCAATTATAGAAAAGATGTCACAGAACACATTTACTGTAAAAAAATACTTTCCCGCGAACAATTTAAGGGAAAAACAAACAAATTTTCACCCTTTGACAGTTGTCCAAAGGGAAAATGGATTACTTAAATAATAAGTTTTACAAACATTTCGCAGTGTATTTACGACATAAATACAACATTTACACATCACTAAATTGATTTCTTACGAAAAATCAACTTCCCGCGATGGTTTTCCGCGAAGAAAATACAAAAGAAAATCTTACCTGAAAACAGGTTAAGATCGAAAATTTTCACACAAATGGATTTTTTTTACAAATTAATCACACACAAACACTACACAATAAACAGAACACAATGTGCACAACTTACCTTTGGTGTAGAAGCACAATACAGCGGAAAAACGCACGGAAAAACTCGCGATCGCGAAACCGTCAAACGCCACTTATAAACATCGCGAAAGCTGTCAACTTTATATATTGCCAACATATGGCACATCAATTCGGACTATTTTTTAGCGAGGAATACGATGGCGGCGTTAAAAAGGTACAAAAATATCTTCGTTAAAAGATATTTGATATTTTAAGATTTCTCATATAAGCAATGAGAAGAAAAGAGATAGCAAGTGGAAGAGAGATAGATAAAATTTGCGTTCCACATTAAAATTCTCTCATTGTGGATGGCAGGAAGTGCATTACGCCATGTTATGGCATAATTTCTATTTTTAATTTTCACGCAAAGAATTTAATAAATGATAGGAGTTTTTAAATGGAAAAATGTAGAAGTTACAATTTCTCATCAGTTGAAATAAATGCCATTTGATGCGGAATAATAATAATAATAAATGATAGGAGTTTTTAAATGGAAAAATGTAGAAGTTACTATTCCGCATCAAATGGCATTAATTTCAACTGATGAGAAATTAAACATCTTGAGTAATCTTCATTATGGTTGCGGGTTCCACACACCAAAATGGCGATTCAGACCCTATATAAGGCCGAGCATTTATATGAATCGCTCTCTTATGTTATTCGAATTTAAGAAGTAAAGATCGTAGCAAGTGAAAATTCTAAAGTGTAAAAAATTGTGCAAATTGGCTTACAAACTACTGATGGTAAGAGTAGGCTCACATGCAATTTTGGTGGAGGAATTGTAAATAATTTAATTTATCTGTATTTAACATACAAGGTTGTGATAGTTTTTTTGTTTTAATTTGAATTTTTCAAAAAATTACAATTTAGTGATAATAATTTAATAGTTAATTTAATCTATCTTGTACAGAACAAATTCAAGAATGTAGTTCCTACACTTCTCATTTTTGAGTTAAGCTGGAATACACATGCGAATTGTTCTTTGTTTGCATAACTCATAATTGTATCAATATTTCAGTGTTGAAGAAGTGTAGAAGATCACTAGTAGTTTAGTTCAAAAAATATGAAATTTCTAGAATAATAATATTTAAATACGTAATTATGTGCATTAGAGTGATTAAGTAACTTCGAATAGAATTGAGATTAAATCGAATGTGAATCTATTTGCATTGTTCTGATTTTCACATACCGCTACACTAACATTACCACCAAGAACTGTAATTGGTATATAACGGCTTTGTCAAACTACTCCGTTACACACGTGCAGCAAAGCATAGCATTACACTATCAAGGAAATTATATCAGCTTATTTTACAAGCAAATAATGTAATATTTATGTCGTTACGCACAAGGTTTAATTCAATCAAGAATTTACGTTTACATTACAGTATTGTGATTCAATCTCGCATTACATTCAGTACGTAAACATATTAAGAGTCATCCAAGGTAGTTCTATCCAGGAACTGCCACTTTACGAAACACGTCAGGTTTAAGACAGCGAATAGAAATAAATAAAAATTGTGCTCTGTTCCGAAAAGTTGGGATTTTTTTTAATTTGGAATATTAAAACAGAGCTTAGTCAAGCCAGAGAGTGCGAGTGGTACCCAGTCCAGGAAAGCTGGGTTGAATTTTTCTTTTGGAACTGGAAAGGAGCAGCGAATCAAGGCAAGCTGATGTTAAAAGTCTGGCGTAAGTTGAATATCACCAGAGGCCACACCGATTTTCTTTGCAACAAGGCCCGCTATTGTCACGCTTGGACCTAACCTGACTCCACTAGCGACCGCTCGGCCAAGTGGCCAGGTAATGGGGTCCATAACGTAAGCGGCCCGCCAATTCCATCAACCTTTAAATCACTGTAGACTTGGTGTCAGCCAATTATAGCGATATTCAGAACCGCTACAGCATTGCTGCCCAGCGAATTTCAGCAGCTCTTAAAATTGCCGTCACATTTGGGATCTCCAGCGGAGAAATTTGCATCAATACTTTCACAATAGTTTTAATTATACTTTCACAATACTTTCAGAATCGTTTTCTATGCTTTCAACTATAGGCCTTACCTCGGGTAGGGGGACTCTCTAGTATCGGGTTTAGAATATTTCTGATTTTCCTTGCATCAGAACTCTCTATTTATTTAAAATCGATCTGCAGTGGTTAATGCTCCCTTCCACTTGCAGGTTGATTATTTAGCATTTTCCTGTGGTAACCAATCAAAAATTACCTATCGAGCATTTTTCTGAGAAAAACAACTCAAAATCACTATAGAGCACTATTTTCAATAAATGTGAAAAATTTATTGCAATAATGCAATTTGATTTTTCACCCGCAAACTATAGAACACAATTGAGAACAATTGTATGAAACAACGGTATCAATTTTCACACGAATCCCAAAGCAATAATTCAACTGCTTTATTACGTACAAATGACAAAAGAAATTTGACGCCGGCGCTTCCGCTATGGTAATTTCTGTTGGTCAATATGTTGAGGTAAAATCGTTGAGCTAGTACCCTGCTTTACTTCTTATCGCTTTGAGTTAAAACGATTACTCATTGTGAGCTGCAACTTGACCACAGTCGTGTGCGCATAGTTGTTTTTTTTTACTGTTTTGATTCCCATTGTGGAATTAGATAACCGTGAATGGGAGATGAATCAGAGGCAATTGAAGTGGTTATTGCTTGATCATATTATTTGCGGGTTCATAACACAAGTTACTGGTTCCAGTTGAAATCGAAGGTCGTGCTATACAGATGGAACTGGATACAGTCGTCAATTCTTGGCAATCATGTGGAGGCCATGGCTAGATTTTTGTCCATTGTCATGTCATATAAAGAAGCCATAGCTAGCAGTTTAGAAAGTATTTTCATTCTATATTAAGATAAACCTATCATGGGCAATAAAACTGATATTAAGGTTAATAATTTAGACGTACCCATATTTTACAAGGCATATACAGTGCCTTTTCGCTTACGGTCAAAAATAAAAGCAGAGTTGAAAAGAGAATATAATCGAACCCATCAAATATGCGAGCAACTCGTGTCCGATAATGGTAGTACCCAAACAAAATGGCTTTATTCGTCTGTGTGTCGACTTCAAATGGACAATAACTAATTTTGTGCGGCGATAACATTATCCATTGCAAGTGTTTCGAAATGGAAGTACTACAGCGTACTAAATCGCATAGATAGTGGACGAAGACTACCAAAAAAACCAACTAAAT
Organism: Dioctria linearis; assembly: GCA_963930735.1. Classification (NCBI taxonomy): domain Eukaryota; kingdom Metazoa; phylum Arthropoda; class Insecta; order Diptera; family Asilidae; genus Dioctria; species Dioctria linearis. The sequence continues at coordinate 72,091,911 of OZ005740.1, read as the reverse complement.
TTAGAATTTTAGTTTAATTCCTAAATTCTTAACTGATTCTACATATTGAATCTTGCAATTATTCAACCGGACTTACCGGAAAATCAGATATTGGGAGCACGCTTCTATGTACCGGCAGACAATAAGACTTGTTTGGATAAATTGCAAGCATGCAAGTTCACAGAAATGATATCCACAACAGAAGGAAGGTCATTTATATAGAGGGAGAAGAAAATAGGACCTAAGACCGAAATTGACGATCACCAGCGAAAAAAGAGAACGGAGCGGAGATAAAATTCTGCGCTTTTACAACTTCTCCACGATTCGAAAGGAAAACAGAAATTAACCAAACGGTCGGTAAGGAGAAGCCATACTCTGTGTCAAGTTTGCTGATCAACTTTTGGTGACTCATCGAATCAAAGGCCTTACTGAAATCGAGAAGGACTGTACTGCTATATGATAATTTTCAAGAGTCTTGTGGATATCCGATGTGACCTTTAAGAGTGCAGATTCACAACTGTGAGCTGTGCGAAATCCTGATTGCCAGACTAACAATATATTCTCTGCCATCACATACTCCATGATTTGTGTGTGCATAACTTTTTCAAGAGTTTTAGCAATAGTCAAGTCAATAGGGACTAAATAAGGCCTTTGCCCTACAAAACGTGGGGTAGTTGTGATTTTTATATATATTGTTCACAACTGTGAGCTGTGCGAAATCCTGATTCCCAGACTAACAATATATTCTCTGCCATCACATACTCCATGATTTGTGTGTGCATAACTTTTTCAAGAGTTTTAGCAATAGCCAAGTCAATAGGGACTAAATAAGGCCTTTGCCCTACAAAACGTGGGGTAGTTGTGATTTTTATATATATTGTTCAGTTCCGGGCCCCGATAAAAAATCCAAGTTTAAAACCTTGGAGGTTTCACGCGGTCCGCCATCTTCGATTAAAAGTGGGAAAAATTGTTTTTTTCAAAATTATTCCTCAACGGTTGAACCTACGACAAAAATGTAAAAATATAAATTTCAAGAAGACTAAATTCCCTAAATTTTTAGTAAAAACGCTTTTTTGTAAGTTACACGTCGGAAACGTGAACATTCTTCCAAAAAAATGCATACATATAGGGTGTTTCGTTCATGGTGGTCCATAGGACATGAGGTGACAGTAGTCACCTAGTCAAATAAAAAATTGCATGGCAAGGGGTAGCGGCATCTCAACCGTTTCGGAGTTACAGGGTGATTAAGAAAATTCAGTAGTCTTTCACAAAATACCCTGTACTTTAAAAAGTCCATAGTGTATGGCCACTTACAGACATCATTGTATGCAGAGCTTCATGACCTTTCCAACGACTGCTCGACCAGCCCCGTACTTCTCTCCCCTCGGGAGATATGTTCTATGAAATTTGAAAAAGATGATGAGATGATATAGCTTACGAGTACGTTTCCTCAGCTTCTCAATCTCTACAAGAACTTCACTCATTCTGCATGCAGCAGTTACAACAGTCAGACCAGTTTTTTCATTTTAGTTTTTCATTTTGACCGTAACAATTTGCAACTATGAATCTTTATTACAAAAAAGTAAGTCTAAGGTCTAAGGATTTGAAAGAGACGTTACAGCACAAATTCTATCGCAAGCTCAAAATACAGATCTTCTTCGCAGTGTTTCTAAGGTACATATTTATCGAACTCTACCTGAGATTTTTCGCTTGATTATTGAAACGTGAAAGGTAAGATTCTGTTAATCCTACATCATTCAAATCAAAGAACTCTAGCTTCACTGTAAACCCAAAAAAATCTTTCGCTCGTAAATTTCTAAAAAGTACAGCAAGTGACAATAAATTCTTTGGCAACTACATATATATGAAATAAATAAAAAAATCGAGGATAATCTTTTTTTTCTGAAAAAAAGTAAATCTCTAAACTCCTCATGTCTCTTGCTCTCTATGAAACACTGAATGTTCGTTAAACAATTTCAAATGTCCATCCCACCACCATTCCGAGACACATTAAGGGCACAATAATTAAATTAGATTGAATACATAAAATTCCACTCAATTTTATTGAGTTAAATTGAATTCGATTAGAGGTTGCGCTTAGCCAGAAACAGAGCTCAAAGTCAGGTGTAGATAATCTGGGTCAGTGGGTAAATCGTTCAATCTCATTCTGAGATTTATTTTTTGCCAACGAGGAACTTTTAATTTAATTAAAGTCATTCGAAATGGTTCTTCCGTTGTGATTTTGTTTCGACTTTCAAATTAAATGGGTGTAACAACAACAACAACACAATCACTGGCGTGCTTAAGAAGTTTTAAGCGCTATTTTGTAATTAACTAATACATAGATAAAACCATTATCTTGGCAGGTACTCTATTCATTATATGCATGCATGGGGTTTTTCCAATGTTTACATTCTGAACTTCATTATGATTACACATTCTTCATGTGGAGAGGACATAAATATAACATATAATTTTTTAAGAATATTCAACTGCAGTATCTCGTAACTAGCTTGGAAATTATTTTGGAGGAAAAACAGAAAAAATAATTTAGGTTCTTCGCAATTACAATAATTTTTTTGGCTCAGCATTTGTGTATGTTTGTTGGGGTATAGTAATTGCTTCTAATATGATCATAACAGTTAATTAAAATAAATAAAGCACTTGCACGACGTGGCATCTTACTACTAAAAGATTACTCTTGTGGGTTTCAGGCTCTTAATTTTAATAAAAAATATTCAGTCGTTTCTTATATGGAGGTTCGGAAGTTTTTAGTATTGCTTCGATGTTCAATGATAGCAGTAAGAAAATTTATCACCAGATGGCATATAAAGGCGCAGCACAATATTAATGTATATGCACAAACGCAACTATTTCACTTCTCAGCTGCTGGGTGTGAACGACCGTTATCTCACTGCGATCAGCAGACAATAATAGTACATCGTCAGTAGCTAGTTTTTTAGTTAGTTATCAGCAGCAGTTCAGTCCGGTTACGCGCTATTCCTGTTTAGAAATTTATAAGTAAAATAAAGTTGTTTCGGATTAACCATTCGTCTTTTTAATTGACTTACATTTTTATTTATAACCGTACGAACATTACCCTTCAAATAGTTTGACCAATTTTTGAAGTAATTGTCAAAGTTAAATCATTCAGTTTGACTTGTACAATCAAACTAATACATCCACCATGCTTTGGACATTCACAGATCGTCTAAGAAAAATTGACTTGTAAAGGCATGGACTTTTAGTCCAGTTTCTATATGCAGGCAAGTAAAAAAGCTAGAATTGGTATTAGAACAATTCTTATGATACTCTAGATGATTGCCCGTATCTAATTTCGTATGGTCACTTCTCTGTGCAGGTATGTTTATTGAAGTGGTTTTTCGCATATATTTCTAAAACGACTCGTCGCACAGTAAAAACGACAGGAACCAATTCCATAGGATTTCACATTCTGAAGAACTTCTTAGTACATTTAAATCGTCTAGGATTCATCGTTTTCACAGTACACGTAAAAATCCCAAATTTGTGTATGCCAACACCAAGAAGGGGTTGCCCGATTTAGTCCATTTTTAAATTTTATCTGCTATTACTATGAAAATACCATGTGCCAAATTTCAGCTCACCATGTCGATGCATTCTCAGGCAGTGTCGAAATATATAGTGGAAAACGAAATTTTTGTTTGGCAACGACACGAAAGCATTGCCCCATTTGTCTTATTTTCGAACTTAATTTTACTTTCTTTTTAAAGCCCCTGTACAAAATTTCAGCTCTCTAAGTAAACGCGTTCTCGAGTTATCGTGCGTAAAGATAGACAGACAGACGGACAGATGGACAAGCAAAAATCAAAATAAGTTTTAATATTATGCGTTGGTGTCGAATCCATTTTGCAGCATTATTATTTCTGTGTGTTACAAACAGAATGACAAATTTAGTATACCCTCTAGATTTCATCTATGGTATAAAAAGTGGGACAAAAATGCAAATAATAGTTAGAATTCACATTTTATTGTTGGAGGGATTTAGAAAAGCTGAAATTCAAATTGTGGATAAAAATTTCCTACCCTTCATCTTAAAAAAAGTGATAAAACTCGTTTTTCAGGAATAACTCGGCTAGCATTAGTGATACACAAATTACGATACTACACTTTTTTCTTTCTATGTTCATGTTTTACAATAAAGGTCATATAACTCTTTCACGCACTCGATCGTTGTCGAGATCTTGAATGGGCATGGAATAAAACAACCGATCGGAACGTGAACGTCAAGAAAAAAGTGAAATTAAGTTCGGAAATGAGCAAATCGAGCAACTCCTTCGTGGGGTTGCCATACAAAAATTTCGTTTTCCACTGCATGTGAACGCATTGACATAGAGAGCTGAAATTTGGTACATGGTGTTTTCACAGCAATATCAAATAAAATTTCAAAAATGGAATAAATCGGGCAACCCTTTCTTGGTGTTTCCATATACAAATTTAGGTTTTTTACGGATACTGTGAAAACAATCCATCCTAGACGTTTTTATTGTACCAAAAACTTCTTCAGATTATGAAATTCTATAAAATTGGTTATAATCATTTTGTCTGTGCGACGAACTGTTCTAGAAATATATGGGAAAAACCAATGCACATATCAAAATTTATGAAATGGGTGATAATACGAGATTTCTTACGGGCATTCATCTAGGGTATCATAAGAATTTGTCTTAGACCAATTCTAGCCTTTTTACTCCTTTTTTTTTATAAAAATAGCAAATCGCAAATTCGACAAGTCTATACGAATTTCGGATTTCACAGCTAATGCGGTTGAATTATAAACCAAATAAAATAATTATTCAGTATTCATATTATTTTAAAATTTTGATTATTTGACACAAGAATATAAAGTTATAATCATATCACATAAAATTATAATCATGTGGCGCCTTGATAGAGACATCTACACGTCATAAACAACCTTTGGTAGCCATGATGAATTTCTAGGGTTTCGTAAATCCAATTCGAATATCAGTTTGAAAATTGAAAAGGTTATGTAAGGTTATGATTTGATTATTAGAAACTAAAACAACAAATATAATTATTATTCTAGCCAGTGACTTAACAAGTCTGAAATTCTTATGACATTGATTGTAATTCTGAGTTAAAACAAAAAACAACAAGAACAAAACAATTATGACAAGGATGTATGTACCGATATGCATTAAAAGAAAGAGGACCTAACATAAATGCGCTGCCCTTTAATTTGATGCTTTTTTTTTTGTTGAAAAATGTACATATAGCCTATTTTCAAAATTTCTGTATTTAGATACATTCAGTACTTAAAAGAGATCGTTGTAGCAGTGTATTAACACGTGCATGGAGGCTGCGCTGCGCCTCTTCAAACCTCCAATTTCCTGCAATAAGCAGATAGTTCTGCAATCGCGGTTGAGTGCTTCTTCAAGACATCATAGCCCGCACTCAGGAGGACAGTTGTCTCAGAAATAAGTGCCATATTCCTTCTGTTGAAGACGCTCGTCTCCACTCCTAGTTCGGCTATCAGGAATTGGTCACAACCGTCAAAATCATAATACAATTTTTATTTCGTATCTCTTTTCCACACCATTATGGTCCTAGATTTTATAGTGCGTTATTTGCAATACCCGAAGTGGCCTTCTGGAGGCCTTTGGATGTAGTCGAATTATGTTAGTGTCTGCTTGATGTAGATGCATCTACTTGATACTTGGGGTACGGGCACGGCAGTGCCTAATGTGCTCTACGTGGGCGTCTGCTTGCTGTCTCATTGCCTAAAACGTATACTTGAGGTATAGCAGTTTACACGTTTAGGTTGCACTACGGGAACTTCTCCGGAGCCATCATGCATTGGTGCACCCTCTTGAACGGGTATGGAACTCCCTGAATGAAAGGGAACTTTCTTTAACAGTAATGGGCTATGTGGAACAATTTTTTGATCAGCTTACCTCAAGGAATTGCGTGGTATACCGGACTGTATCTTGATCTGAATCACTCTGTATATACCTATATTAATGAAAGAAATAAAAACCCCAAAGAGTTAAATTTAATTATAAAATTTTATTTGGGCATAATAACGAAATCCAATAGCAAAAATTCATTAATTAATTGACTAATTATTTCATAGGACGAACTTGATCTAAAATTTAAATAACGGGCTTTGTTATCGGTTTGCCAACCCGCCACACGTTGAAAACAACAACAAAGAACCACGGAAAAATGTGCACCGCAATAAAAAAATAAATACTTATCTGCACTCATTCAACTTCTATGTGCTCCTCTGATCTAATTTTTATTTTTTTTCGGGGCCATCCCGGCCGTATCTGCCACTTTCCTCCACTATATCCAATTTTCTTGTTATTTTTATTTTTTTTTTTAAATTCGAACACTGTTTTTTTTTGTTTAATTTTTATACGATTATTAGAATATACTTGCAATGACTTATCACATGTTCCCCAATGTCCAACGCCTTAGCCAGCTGTCTGTGTGCCCAAAAATATATATGAATGTGTGACGTCCTGCATGATACCATCATGATTTTTTTGTATTGGCAGCGCCAAACTTGCCAAAATTATATGGCTGAGTTGGTCAATTGGCTCTCATGATAATCTCGCCTGTTTATACCGGCGATTTTAATTATTATTTAGCAGCTTTTTTTTTAACCATTTTGTCCTCTTTTATATTATTTTTAATTTTTAATAGTTTATTTTAAATGTAAATTATATGTAGATATTATTTAAGCAGGTCTTAGCCCGTTTTTCCCTAGTTTAATATTTCATTTTAATTGTAGATTTATAATTACTATTTTAAAGTTCATTCAAACTCACGATATTCATTGGTCTTACGGGGATTATGCTCTCTTATACTGTCTTTTATTCATTTATTTTATTTTATTTATTGATTTATTCGTTTAGTAGGTTATACCGTTATACCTTTTCCTTCTTTTGTTATTTTAATGTTTTTTTTTTTTGTATTATTTATGTATTCTATTTTGTCACCTTGTCTTCGTTAGGAAAGCTTTAGATAAGGCAAAACTACTCTTCTTTACGTCATATAAATTTGAATCTTCTTTTGGTAAAAGCACTTGGAGGTCATCTTCAGTACAAATATGCTACATTGTGTTCACTTCAAAATAGAAAGTACGCATAGCAGATTGGCGCAAGCGAATATACGTGCAGAGAAAGCAGTAAAACTACTACTAAGACCATATTAACTACTTATGTGTAACTTAAGAAAATTACCATTGATATTAAGAAATAATACTAGTACTGCTAAGGTGAACAAATAATGCCTACTATGTAAAACAAAAACAAAATGTCATCTACTAATACAAAATACAACATTTGTGATTACAAGTGCCAAAGAGTAAATTATTATAGGAATTCAAAAGCAAAATTAGTTTTGAAAGTAAGCAAAGTTAACTACTATAACGCTATAGTCCATAATTTTGAATATATGCACATATAACTTGGAAGGAAATACAACTAACTACTTTTTATACTAGGTGAAACTGAATGTTTCTGCTGACATGAGCTTCCCAGATTCATCGTATCGCTTTACATCAATTTTATAGTAGAGAGAATTGCGTCATGATCTTCGATAATATCCCGTGAGCTTCAATTACCCCAATATAGTTTGCCGTGGCAACGAGAATAGGCCTTAGCTTAGTCAGTCGGCCATCGATGGAATATGACGGAACGGGGCTCCTCACCTAACACCTCCAAGGTATATTCTCAGCAGTAAGTGTAGACAAAAGTAGCCGTTTTCACCGGTAAGGCTAGTATACCCCGACGCGTCGTCGGGGTAGACGCGAGGGTTATCTCTCCAGTGACTTATCCTGTAAATAAAATTTAAAAGCTTCAACAGCTCTAGACGAGGTGGCCTAATATTTTCTCCAACTTTCTCCGGGAACTATTACAATTCAATGGGAATAGATCCCATTTGTCTTACTGGGTAGCTTGTAAATGCATCTCAAATCTTATTTGTAAGATTTTAATTGACGTGCTACTCTCGAAATGTGGAAAGAGAAGTACTTGTCAGAAAAATAGATTTCTTGGCAAAATTGACCTCAAATTCAGAAATTCGGTCAAACGATGACAAGATTATACATTATAAACAAGATGGATTTCTAATTGTGTGGAGCAATGTGGCTTAGAAGACTACAAGGACTTCGTCAGGCAAAAAAGTTTATCGACACCTCTGGCGGAAAAACAAAAGAACTCCTACTCCTTAGAAGAACAGAGCTCAAAATGATCACTGAGCTCTTCTCAGGCCATTGCCCCTTGAGGTATCACCTAAACAAGCTGGGTTTGGCTGAGACTTCATCCTGCCGCTTCTGTCAGGATGCTCACGAAACCTCGGAGCACTTGCTCTGCAACTGCGAAGCATTGGCCAGGCGGGGATTACTCCACCTTGAACATGCTTTTCCTCCACCAAGTTACGTATGGAACCTCAAACCCAGAATGGTTCTAGACTTTATTAACAGTCTAAACCTATAAATGGAGCAAATTCAACGGGGACTCACAATAGATCTTTCAGGTCGCATTGATTGCGAGGCTAACGCCTATACACCCCTTCACAAATCTAATCTAATCAGGCTTAGACACTTGAATACCGACGTCAGTACCCAAGACGAAACATTTTTTTGTGGAATTTTTAAGTCGACACGCGAGCTGATTACGATTGTTAGCACGCTTCCAAATTCGAGTACCTATATCACTACTTTCGAATATTGAATGTTGAAAAATTTACAAAAATGTGCCCATAATCATGCGAACACGACGTGGTAGAGATAGCTACCATTCCTATGTAGTTGAGCTTTGCAATTATCCACACACACATACCCATTATTCAGATGTTTCACCCATGTGTTCTTTTTCCAGGAAGCATGATATCATCACGCGCAAAATTTCCAACGCTAAAATTGAGTGAAAGTTTGTTTTTCCAATTGAGGTTGAATAATTTTGCCAACGAATGAATGAATGAGCTGCCAGTTTGGTCCTTTGAAAATTTGTAATATAAAATATTTTGTAAAACGTACAATTATTGCACACCCCACAGCGTACATCTGATGCAGACATTTTATGAAATACTCAAAAATAAATCTTCCAGCAGAAATCAAATATGTAAATCCAGAAATAAACTTATAAGCAATTTTGGGGTTAATTGAATTAAATTCTTTCCAAATTAACATGATTTTACCTCATCATTACTGAGTTTCAAAAAGGGTAATGTGTCAGTATAAACATTAAAGCCATACGCCTATTGAACCATTTCGATATAATTTTTTACTTCGAGTTAAATATGCAGTGCACACATGTACGCACATGTATATACGGGATGAGAACTGACTTTTATATGTAGTTAAATTCTGTACAAATAAATGATGGTAAAATTAAACTATAAACGGATTTACAAAATCAGATATGAAATCTGGTAGCCTTGTTTTCGTTTTTCACTTATTATGTTTTGGGTTTTTGTATAATTTTACAATTATCAGATAAATTATAGACAACCAAAATAAAATATCTCTTTAATTCCTGTGGATCGATGAGTGCTGAAAATATAAAATAAAGTTGGATGTTACACGGGTATAAGCATTGAGGTAATTGTGGCATGTGATTTAATTGGCGGAGATACTTGTAATTAAAAGGTACCTATATTGATACAATGAAGTACGAATAATAATAAATAATAGTGGAAAATAATTGTTTTTAAATTTATGTACATATTCAGGGTGTTTGACTTTTAAATGGAAATATTAAAACAAAGTAAAGTACTCATGCAGACAAATAAGAAATTATATTGAAGGCAGTGCTGATATTCAATTTTTTTAACAACCTGCTCGCTTATCCAGTTAGAGTTATGTATCTAATACTTCATTATACTTAGGTAAAAAACATGTTCGAGTATTAAACAAAATAAATTACAATTCAATGCAAGAACTTTTATTGACAATACGTCCACGTTAAACGTACGTTATAACGTTAGATATAGTATAGAGAGGATTAGAAAACTAACAAAATTCAATGAGCGAGCGACTAAAAATTTTAAGGACAAGAATTAGAATACTATTTAGTATTAGAAGAAGCACCAGATACCTTATTAGTTTTCAAAATAGTATTTATCACATTTCTTTCTGCCTCTTCTATCTTCAGCTTTATAATGGCCACGTTGTAACCTTTACAAACTTACAAATCTGTTAAAGGTCCTCCAAGCAGATTTGTTGTCATGAAATGGGAAATATTTTCAATCACCAAGGACTTTCTTTTTTCATATACCATGTTATTCATCACACTGAATGCCCTTTCAACTTCGGCCAAACTAACTAAAACAACTTTTGCAACATCCTTGCTCCTTAAATTATTTCAGGAATATGTGGGTTTGGTAATCAACCAACTCTCGACAATCATTTTCAGAGATAGAAAATTTCAATAGCGTTAATAAATTCTGTAATTGTTTCTCGTCTTCTAGCCAAGGCGAAAGTAAAACATTTCGTCGCCATATAGTAGGATTCAATACATTAAAAAAAAATTGATACCAAATAATTACTTTAACACTTTTTTCATATTGTCTATAACAGCTTGAATTAACATACCTCTTGGCAAACGAACACATTTATTCTCAACGAACAATAATAATATTTATAAGCATCTGATTGGATTATGTTATAAACATTCATAAGTTCCCTTATTTTCTTTCATTAGTTCCAGTGCTCTTATGCACCTCCGAATTAGTCTATGCGCTTTGTTGACTGTCACTTCTCGAACTTGTAAACCTAATGATAACAGTGTCAGTTCTTCTAGAATGTCTATCATTAACGCCAGATCTTTTATAAGGCTTTTTTTTCAATGACAAATTTTTTTTTTAAATCTTATGTAAAGCCCAGACTGTTTGTAACGAGTTTGCATCCCAATAAATAAAAAAATAAAAGAAAATTAAAAAAAAATTAAAATACACTAAAAGAAAAATTTACAAACTTAGAAGAGAATCAGATTTCAAGAATGGGCGACTTTAGCTAGTTTTATATTTAATAAAATATTTAGTGGGGTAAAAATTGCAATGGAATTTACAAAAATCGAAAATTATTAAAATCCATTTTTAATGCGTCGTCATAACATTAGTTATAAAGATGTCCTCAAAGCATTACCAGAGCTGGGATTTTATTTTTGGTTATATAGGCTTTGTGATAGTGCCCAAGCGGCCATTTAGGTCAGTATTAAAGTATTTTTTGCAAGACGTTTGGACGTTTTCACGGCATTCATTGACACGCTCGTTTAGTAGACATGATTTCTCAATATATTTCTCCTATATTTCCCTATAAAAATTACATTGGAATGAATTTCATACATTTACCTACCCATGAATTTTTATTATTCTTCTTCAATTAAGTTCCGTAAATGACCCAATTTACAAGCCGATTGCTTGGTTTAAAATTTCTGCCGTTGCTACGGTAATTTATTGAATATTGCATTAAGGGATTCAGTGATTTTTTGAGAAATATTAAATAAATACATAGGTACTTAAAATAAAAAAAAACAAAGAGATATAGAACAAGAGTGTCCCCGCCTCTTGCTCTAAGTAATAGAGTAACAGTGTATTGAATATATTTTACAGGCTCAAAAAGAAGCCAAGAGTTAAAATTAAGTAAAGAAATTTAAAATACAATAAAGTAAAAGATTTTTCAAGAGCTGGTGATCTTCTCTTGATAGAAAGCACTCCCAAGTCCTTTGTTTATAGAGGTAACAAATACTCGAACAACATATGTGAAACTTGAAAAAAAATTGCCCGCACACAATTCGATTAACCGCAGGAACTGAAAATAACAATTATTTTCATTTTTTCCTAACCAAAAAATCATTTAGAAAAAGTTACAGGAGGATTGATTGGACTGTAGCATTATGATTCTTATTACCGAATGTTCACAAATTTCCTTTACTTTTTAAATTTATGATTTTTATTCGAAATTATAAAAAGCAACATCCTTTTTGGATTTATATTTTAAAAATCAGATATAATAACTAAAACCTGATTTTTATTTTAAAAATCAAAAATAGAAATCTGAAAATGATTTTTATTTTAAAAATCAAAAATAAAAGACATAAAGTGTTTTTAATTTAAAAAATCAAATATAAAAATCAAAAAAAAAATCTAGACCAATTCTTAAGTATGATACCTTAGACTAAAGCCCGTATGTTATTTCTATCCACTCTAATCTGTCGTACAATCTTCGGCATATTTCGACCCATATTGTTCACCCGAAAAGCAGTTTTGTGAAAAAAAATCATTTTATGATTTTGATTTTCGATTTTTAAAATAAAAATCATTTCCCGATTTTTATTCTTGATTTTTCAAATAAAAATCAGTTTTTAATTTTTATTTTTGATTTTTAGACAGAAAATCACAAAATAATTTTTTAAATATAATTTTTTTTAATTCATTACCGTTACGATCTCTGCAAAACCGTGTTCAATGGAATTCAGAACACTGCTCTAAAGTACTTTAAAGTAAACTAACTGTGTTTAATGAGTTTGCTCTAAAGTGAACTGGAGTGACCGAAAGAAAATTTTCTGCTCTACCTTTTTAGAAGGAATAACTTAGAGCATGAATTGTGAGTTAAGTTGACAGTTCTGATACAATTCAAATAGTTGAGTGTTTTGTTGAAAAAAATAAATTTCTGGACTATAATACTGGGATATAACTTAACACTGTTGTGTGCGAAAAATGGTTGCATTGCATTAATTTAAACAATTGTGTTTTTTGGTGACAGATATCAGAAAATTTCAGAAAAGTGTGTTTAATGAGGTTTCTGCTACATTCTGCTTAATCTGCAGTTTTGCTCTACTTTTAATTTGACAGTTAACCTTAGTTGAGCTACCCTGCTCTGTTCTGCTCTGAACTTTTTCGAGTTCATTAAACAGACCTATTAACTTGTTCCTCTAACTTTCGATTTAGTTAGCAACTTCTGTATCAAAATTGGCTCGAGTGTTAGAGGATGCAGTTGAGAGAAAAAGTGTAGTCACATTCACTGCAATGTATAACATGAACTGCTTGATTTTCTATGTCATGTGAGACTAATTTTGTTTGCAGGGGTGTGAGAATTAGAGAGCTCAAATCTTGTACAAGGCGTTTTCATAAAAATAGTAAATATAATTTCAAAAATGGTGTTGCCATACAAAAGTTTTTATTTTTTACGTATATCTACTGTTAAAATGGTCATTTCTATACGTGTTTATTGCAATTAAAAGTGTTTTAGCATATAAAAGAGGTCCAACGCACCGTTCTAGATATAGATCCGAAAACCACTTAAACAATCAAACTTGCCCAGAAAACTACGAAATTACATACGGGTATTCATCTAGGGTATCGTAAGATTAGATTAATGTTGTTTCTTTTTGTTCCAGAGCTTTATTTATTTACATAGTTCGATAAGTTTTGTTTTGAAAACTTTAGCAATTCATCTGGCAAACGGAAATATATAATAAAAGGTTTTTTTATTAATGTCTCTCACGCTCCTTTTTATAAACTTCTTAAAAAAATATATTTCAAAGCATTTTAAAAGTTTCAGTTTAGTAACTATTCTGATTCAGATTTTTTTAACAACCGGTTCCCACCGGTTCAGCCGAACCGATGCGAACCGATGCGAACCGACTGAATAACAGCACTGTGAAGGGGAGTAACTAACTGAACATTCAAGATTTCGTCACCGTTTTATGTTGACCAACTTCTAACTTCCGAAATAGTAGCAGTAAATTCCAAGAGTATCTTTGATATATCGTTCTATTTTCATTCCGGAGTTATTGTGCTTTAAAGTTTAAATTCTGAAATTGTCATTTCTTTTCAAAATGAACCATTATTCTATCGTAAAACGCGTGATCAAATCTAAGACACCTTTTCTTAAACATATTCAGCGAAAATGACTTGAAGACCTTATGCTAACTAAATAGAAAAATACAAAATAATACAAAACTTCATATAAATATGAACTGTAACTACAAAAAGAGAAGCAAATCCAGAAAATTAAATGCAAAACAAAAAAAAACAAAAAACATATATAAAAATGATAAACTATAATTTTAAAACTACTAAAAATTCAAATAATACAAAATTATATAAGGAAATGAAATGAGAGTTTGAAAGCAAAGCAAAGAAAGCGAAAGGAAACGACGAATATTAATTTGAAAACACATTAATATGTTCATAGGAATTTGGAAATTGCTCTATCTCCGTTATAACTGATCTTTTAAATGTCAGGTCAGAATTAAAGACATCAATATTGCTAAACTTAGAGTTACAAATTATCTGCATTCTTACCAAAGGTGACTTAAATCGGAGGTTGGTTTTACAGAAGGAGACTCTAAACGGAACATGGAGTGTTGAGTATCTCGTTTGGGAAATTTATGTAGATTTTGAAAATCAAATCAGGACGAAGCACGCAGCCATTTAAAATGGCAAGTTAAAAACGTTGATGTTTAATTTAAACAATAGGATCCTGGTAAACTTACTCTATTATAGATTCAACTTGATTATTGTAGCATGAAAACAAGAGACTCCAAATTTGACAAGCATATTCAAGAGTGCTTCTCACCAATGAGGTAAAGAGACAGATAAAAGCAGCACTACCCTTGAAAGATCTATACACGCGAAAAATAAAGCCCAGCATGTTTTATTAGTAATAGGGTTTACATAGAAAGCGAAAAGTAGTTTGTGATCAAAAGTAACCCCCAAATCCTTTATTTCATTTACACGTAAAATCGAGATATTATTACTTTTGTAGTTGAAGTAGATTGTACCACGCTTTCCAAAAATGTTACAATTTTACATTTATCGATATTGAGGTCAAACTAATTTTCTCTACACCAACTTTCAAGCTTAACAATATCATCATGAAGGTATTTGTAATCGTTTGCATCATAAATTGCCCTAAAAAATTTTGCGTCGTCAGCATTAAGCAAAGAAGGCGATGTAAAATCTATTGGTAAGTCATTTATATAAATTTGGAATATGAAAGGTCCGAGAATTGTACCCCGAGGTTTTTTTCGAAGGGGTCTGATTGGGAGCCATTGAAAACCACGACACTATTTCTTCCCTCTAGATAGGACAGAAACCAAAGAACAGTATCGATATTGAAACCAATTTTCAACATTCTTAAAAGACATTGTTGGTGACGAATCCTTTTTCAAACACCTTTGGAAAATCAGTGTGAGTGGAGCCCACTTCCTTGCTTTCAAAAAGAGCAGAGGCGATGGTGTCGATAAACAGAGTTAAGTTGGTAAATGTATAACGTCCAGAAAGAAAACCATGTTACTGATCACATACATATATAAAGTAAAGTTTGATGAAAAAGTTGGTTGCAGACAAGTCTTTCAAAGATTAAAGCCAATGCATTTGAAATAGATATTGGAGTAACATATCTGCGATTTAGCTCTCATGGAAATACTTTATGTGTGTTGGATAAATTAAATAGATTACTTAGAGAATTTGCTAAGCTACTAGAGCATCTCTTATATACAATGTTGGGAATTCCATTAAGGCCTGGATTCTTACCACAATTTAGTTTATCTAGTACGCAACTCTTCAGATAAGACCAAGTTTAAACTAATATTAGGTGAGTTGTTGTAATTTTGAAAGGATGCCAAATCGAAATTAAAGACCCTGTCGGAAAAAACTGAGATGAAGATGAGGTGATGTCATTACATACCTTCTCTTTTGAGAACCTATTCGAAATTTTTGCTAAAGGACCAGAAGACTTAGGGTTTTCTTGTAACAAAAATTGAGTTAATGTTTTAGATAATTTTCTAAGCTAAGAAAAAGTTTTATAGATTTCCGGATGGCTAATAGCCCTATATAACGACGATATTTTTCCTTCATATTTAGAACTTGAATAATTTGATGACTATACCAAGATGGGAAACGTTGCTTTTTTTTTTTGTAACTAGTACATGATCATGAATACTTAAATTTAGTATTACGTAAAATCTCTCGAAAGAAAGAGGAACATCAGATCCAAAGACTGAATCGAAATCAATACCATTGAGGTATTTATTTAGACTAGTATAATCACCTAAAGAGAAATTTCTCTGCTTAGTAAATTCATTTCGAGCAGACTTAGATAATAAAACATTTAAAAATATATCTAAAGTTGGATGATAGGGGTCAATTTTAGAAAGCGGACATTCAGATGTTACAACACTAATCTACCTCAAAGTAGATTGACTAAAAACACCAGAAGGCGTCATACAATTATTGACTTGGTCAAAGATCCATGAAAAGTATGGTAGATTGAAGCTACCCACAAGGAATATACATATGAGGCTTCCTAGGAAATTGCAAAAAATTTTCACTAATACCTGAAAAAAGAGAGGTACATATACACATCGCACATACAAAGTAAAGTTTTTTTCTTTAATGGAAACACACAGAATTTCGTCCAAATTGTCATGAGAATGGAAACATGCTGAGGCAAGAGACTTTTTGACAACCACCACCGTATTTCATACCAATGAGATCCAAGTTTCGGTCCCTTCTATATACCACATCCCAGCAAATAAATTCGAAATCGAATTGAAAGCGATTCGTTTTAACGGAGTTTGGCTTCGATCTCGATTCGTTTTCGATCGACTAAAAGGAACATTCTATATCAAATCTTTATAACAATTCGATAACAATTCGTAATGACGATCCAATAATGATCCGATAACGATTCGAGATTTATTCGTAGTCTCAAATTAAAACCGACGGATATTCGTACGGGGTTAAAAAAATTCAGTACACTCACAATTCAATTAAATCCTGTTGGTCAAATAACGAATAGGAGTAAAATGGAAACTCGGCTCATATGTTGTAGAAAACTCTTTTCAAATCTGATAAATTAAATACTTTTCTGTGCGGTAGAAAAATAAATATTGTCTAACAAATTTATTAAATTCGGAAAGAATTTTCGGCAATATATTGAAAATATTATAACTGACGGATAATGTGATCTATTAAAAATTAATAAAAGAAAATTATTCTTTAAACAAAAATTAAATAAAGTCACTTCAGAACACAATTAAAAGAAGAAAACAAAAACTAAACGGAAAAGAATTTACATTTTCGGCTTATAATTTACCTTTTTGTCAGCCTGTCCTCCGCGTAATGAAAATGACACATTGCAGTTTCTTCGAAGAACTCTTCGGGAAGGCCACGAACAATAGCAATTCTTACATCATCAGTAACTTTGAGGAGAGCTGTAGTGCAACTATGATTTTTCCGAAAGTTGGACTGCCAAAGGATCAAACGATTTTTAGCAGCTATTTAGTTCATCATTTGCCAGTTCAGAAACTTTTCAAATATTTTGGAAGTGAATGAGAGGATAGTCTGCGAATTTCCGACATATTATTCGGATTATCGATATTTAAAATACATAATCATCTTGTATAGCGAAACATTTTTAGAACACAAAAGTTTTCATATGACATTTTCCGTCGTAGTATAAGTAGGGCAATGAAGATTCACCAGATCACCTTCAACCTCTTACCTTACCACCCGATCCTAATAATTAGAATACCCGTCTTTTATTGAAATTTCACATATACATTAAAGCCGAAAGCTATACATATTATTTGCACTTGTGTTCAAACGAAAACCTTTAGTCGGTGCGTGTGCAATGGAAACTTATCATGGTTTCGGCAGTACGAAAAAGAACGGAGAAACAGTATAGTGCTACATGAAGAACGGAATCCATTAGTCTGTTCATGTACAACGGAAAGTTACTCATTCGTACATTTCAGCTAGATTTAGTAATTATAAACTGCAAAATAATCCATTTACATATATATTAGGGACATGAGCAACAAAACAAGAACTTTGAAGTCAACAAGCTATATTGCCATTTAGTTCCCTTACTCCACTGAATCCTCCCAACCACATATTCAGACGTTTTGCTACCGATATAAAGTATTGGCAACAGAACAAACGACGTCACAATCTTCTTCAGATCTGCTAGTACATAATTTAAGTTTCGATGTTTAGGCCTGCAGACTTCGTACATTTCATAATTTATTATACATCCAGAGTTATTAAGTTTATCTAATACGTCTGTCAGAATCCTCTTGTATACTCTTGGAAGGTTTGAGTAACTATGTATTCCTCATCTATAGGTACTCGAAAAATTTACTTTCTAGATTTGCCGATAAAACAGTGCCAATTAGACGTTACCACGTAGTATGAGAGCTAATAATCTGGTTTAATTTACTAAAATCTAAAATATAAAGGCGATATTTACCTTCCCTTTTTAGTGCAAATTTTAAAAAAATTAAATCAGATTACAAAAATTGATGATTATCTCTTACCATCCTACACACAAGCATGATTTGAAATATCAAGGACATGAGGTTTCGTTAAATCACCGTTTTCGCAGGTGCCATTAGAAAAAAGCCTATAGCCTTCGCAGTGGTGGAAAAAGGATTATTTCAATTTTGCTAAATGAAACTGCACTGCAGCTTTCTAAATACTACGTGTAACATTTGTTTTGCTTCATCAGCGACAGACCCTCTCTCTTCCTCTCACCACCTAGAAAATTTGAATATCAGAACCATATTTTCAGCGAGAAAAAGTATTTACTTAGTGTGGCATTTTTGGGACGTTAAAGTTTTATGCATAGGGATTGTCAGTATTTATTAAGCTAATTATAAATTTTTTCCGTAAGAACTGCTGTAGGCCCTTCTATCGCGTAAGTTAAAACGGGAATTTTATAATAAATTTGTTGTTCTGTTCAGATTTCGAGAAAACTTAATAGCAGTCAAATATCAGTAGAGCTTTAATTTTATGTCATATCCAGAAATCTAAGAAATACGACAGAACATTTTTCTTGTGAATGAAACTATTGAAGCTGTAGTTCTCCCTTATACAGTGCTCATTATAAATCGCTGTTGACTGTTTTTTTAAGTTCTGTGGAGCGTAAGAGACTGTCCAAGCTGAAAAAACATGAAATGGACATTTGCAACAGCAACTGCTTCAGGCATATGACAAGACTTCAAGCACAAATTCATTTTCTTCTCAATACGAGATTTATTCTCTGTTGAACACGATTTATTTATTTTCATTTCCAAACCGAAACAGTTGATGGAAGCAATTATTATTTTCGTAACGGATGATTGTATTGTATTTGTACCAAAAACATGGGTTTTTAACTTTTAGAGAATATCATCAATTTTTCAGGAAGTCATTTACTTACTTGTACTAGCTCTTGGAGAAATACTTGCTTTTCAAATTCTTGAGCAATTCATGTAAATTATTTATTAACCAAATTCTAATCTCACTTTTGGGAATGGAATAAGACATTGCCGTCTTTATGTTCCAAGCCGTGACATCGAATTCTTTAAATGTATTAGAGTGTTACGGTTACGTACTTCTCTTAGCATTTGTTCTTATGGAAACTTCAACTTTTTGCACACATGAAGGTAATAGAAACCAATACATTTTCTCATTTTTATGGTTCCGTACCCAAAGGGTAAGAACGGGAACCCTATTACTAAGACTTTGCTTTCCGCCGTCCGTGTCCAGGTCTCATGAACCGTAAAAGGTAGACAGTAGGGCTGACCAATACCGATACGATATTCGATATATCGATACAGGTAATTTGTATCGATATTTTTATACTTTAAATATCGTTGCATCGATATTTCAATAGTTGTATCGCAAAAAAAAATTTCTGCTCGAATGCCCACTTTTCATACAATTTTAAGCCCGAGATGAACAGGCATGACAATGCCTTAGGCGTGGGATTATGGTACTCTGAGCATATTTTAATAATAAATTTTTTTCTATTAACCGGGGAAAGCTTTGGTGATCGGATGTATTTTGAGAGCGACTTTCTTGGATGAAAAGTGGATTTTTCCTCTCGTGATTGGGCGAAACTGGTGCGTCGTGGAAAATGACTTCCTATAAGAAAAGTGTTCATAACAGATCACTAATGTCCCTAAAAGAAAGAACGGAAAAATATATGCGAAATGTAGTAATGGGGTTTATGTTACCCAAGTGCATGAAAGTGGGTTTTCGGCGACAAAAACGTCCCGAGAAAGTTTTCTGAATCAGGCAAAAAGTACATCACTCGATAGTAGTCGGCGAGACTTTTAATTTGATATGCAACAACATAGTATGCATTGCATAGTACTATATTTATACATATAATAACAAATATCGTATCGACGATACTAAGGATATCGATATTTTAAGAGCCAATATATCGGTGTAACGATATTTTGAAAAAAAAATTGGAGCTATCGGTGTATCAAAATTTTCTCTCCGAGTACTATCGAGTGATGTACTCTTTTCCTGATTCAGAAAACTTTCTCAGGACGTTTTTGTCGTCCGAAAACCTACTTTCATGCTGTTTAAGTAACAACACTGAGTTTAAATTACTATAAACATTTATTATTCAAGTTACAAAAATAACTAAAATCATAATTATCGATCGATCATTTTTATGTGCAAAAATTGCTTACAAACAATAAAAACAAAATGATAAATTTTTCACAATGCAGAGTTCATTCACTGATTAATTTTGCTCACGCATAATATTTGTTACTGCTGCAATGAATGAACTTCGCATTGAGTAAATTTAATATGATGACAATTAGAAGTTGGTTGCATTGACCCTTTGTATAACATTAAAACTATGCAAATTGTAAGTATGTAAGTAGAAAATAATTATATGTACTCTGTACACATGCACTTGGGTAACATATACCCCACTTACTACATTTCGCATATATTTTTTCCGTTTTTTCTTTCAGGGACTAATGTGTTCTGTTGTGAACATTTTTCTCATAGGAAGTCATTTTCCTCTACGCACCAATTTCGCACAATCACGAGCGGAAAATAGTGGTCTCGCCGAGTACTATCAGTATCGAACTTGGGTAATATGCACGATGCACTCCAGTTACTACATTTCGCATATATTATTCCGTTCTCTCTTTCAGGGGCTAATGTGCTCTGTTGTGAACATTTTTCTCATAGGAAGTCAATTTCCGTGACGTACCAAAATCGCACAATCACGAGAGGAAAAAAAGCCCACATTGGCACATTGTCATCCAAGAAAGTCGCTCTCAAAATACATCTGATCACCATCGCCAAAGCTTTCCCCCGCTTAGTAGAGAAAAATGTTGTTAATAAAATATGCTCAGAGTATCATAATGCGTCGCTTAAGATATTTCTCATGTCTGTTTATGTTGGGGATAAAAGTATATAAAAGCGGGCAGGTACAAACATTTGTTTAGCGATACAGCTATTGAAATATTGATCCAACGATATTTAAAGTATAAAAATATCGATTTTTCGATTTAACGAATTACCTGTATCGTAAGGGGACAAATATCGATATATCGAATATCGTATCGGTATCGGCCATCCCTAGTACATAGTGTTAAATTTTGTACGATGGTACGGAATCCTTCGTACGCGAGTCCGAATCGCATTTGGCTGGTTATTATGTGTAGTGCTATGTTTGAGTGCAAAAATATTAAGAATTTTATTAAACCAAGTACTCAGATTTTTATACCGTTAAATGCACAAAGAATTAAACAACAAAATTCCTGAATCAAACTTTCAGTACGGAGGCTTGTTTATACTATGCATAAAATTGAAGTTGAAAGTAATGCATTTTTCCATAACAACAAATGCTAAGAGAAGTACGAAATCGTACCACTCTAACACTTTTGCAAGTAGCAAAATAGTTTTGTGTCACGGCCTGGAACATAAAGACGTTAATGAATAAGAACAATCGTATATTGGGTACATGGGCTTGGACATTTTTTTTAACACATGAGCATTTTACAGATGCTTTAATACTTGCTCATATGTACATTAGACAAAATGTGTGAGCAAACAACATTACTGTCCGTCCAGTTATTGAGTGAGAGTTTTCTTTTCTATTGCGTGATAGTATAGAGAATTCCTACACTATGGACCTGGTAAAAGAAATTTCGTTTTGTGAAACACGGATCAGTAGAATAATGGAGAACTCCAATTCAGACTATAAATGTGATAAAAACGCTGATTAAAAAAAGCCTGAACCTACCTCGTCCCTATGCTGTCTTAGCTCAAGCGGGTCTGAATATTGATCTGAGCGATAAAGTTTTAAAAGTAGCAGATGAAATTTCTTGACTCAGGGACGAATTTGTAAATTATAATTCAATAATTCATTGAACACATTCATTCGTTATCTGGATGCCTTAGTACGAACCAATTTAGTTTGGCGTTTTCCCCTCAAGACTACTGCTAGGCATCTGCATCGCAACACCATCTGCCAAATGGTCGCTCGTCATTTGGAATTAGAAGCGTATAGTGCTTTTGATATGGGGCAGAACTTTTAAATTATCAGTAGGAAAATTGATGTTGATAGAGGAGATATGCCAGAGACCAGATATTTAGTATACTCGCAACGAAATATACAAAGATCAGAATAAGACATACGATAATAATTAATAGTAGTAGCTTTGAAAATTCCTTCAATTTAGGATGCTTCAAACCTTCAACCTGGTGAAATATCTTTCGCTGTGGATCCAAAACCTCTTTCACTTTTCGATTTTTAAAAGTTTCCCAACAGAATACAAAAATGAGAAATTATTTGAAATATTCATTTTACTCAAAAGATAAAATCAAGCTAAATGGTAGAAAAATCAACATAATTTTTCGTTGTGCGAATAAAGTTACGCTTGTGTGACAACAAAGAGTCTTTTATCATGGCGCGCGATCATTTTGAAGCTCGTTTGACAACAACGAGATTTTCATCATGATGCGCGGACAATTGGACGCGCGGTTATTTTGAAGCTCGTGCGACATTGGCCTAATCAGTCAAGTGTTTATTGCATTTAACTGCAATGACATCAACACCTGCCATTGGATGCTAAATTTTTGACGAATACCAGAGTACTTCCTTATGCCTTTCGCTGGTATTGACACCAACTAAAAGAAAATCCCCCGGGAGTATAACTGATGCAGCTATTGACATGGTGTCTGTCAAGGTCAATGGTGAGTGTACTGCAATTCGCAGTAAGAAAAATGCTACAGCACCTTCAAGTGGCCAAAATCCATTAGCAGCATCAGCCTTGAATTTGGATTTGCCGTTGTCATTGGCATTGTAATTGGCATTGGCATCGGCATCGCTTGCGGCATTAAACCGTTCGTAGTCTACTGAGGACATCAAATTCGAATTTCACAACTAATAGTGAATTGTTTTCTGCGACTCGGTGTAAGCACTTCCAGCATTGTCGTGATCTTTTGTTCGCACCACACCAGTAGCAAGCACAAAGGCGCCATCTTTTCTACCTTGGTTATTTTTGCTGCCGCCCTGGTTGAAAATCTCTACACACAAATGCTTTCCGGTTTCAGGAGTTAACGGTCGTTTGAGGTTATATTTTTTCATTTTGATTGAGCGGGAATTTTGTGTTACTTGCTGTGAACAAATTATTACAGCATCTGTTTTGGAATTTTATTATAATTTTTTGGTGAAAAAAAATCATTTTTAATTAAAATGTTATTGATGGCATTAAATATTTTAAATGAAGATTCGACGGATAATTCAGAGAACCAGGGAAAAATTTCAAAAGATTCATAATATTGTGGAAAATTTTATAAGGAACTAGTATTCAAAGAAGGAAACCTATTTTTTTTAATTGTATTTGAACTGTCGGTTATTTCTATAATATGGGATAACGGGATTTTTTTCCCTTTTATCCTCAAAGAATGTGTCGCGGCGGAAGGATCTGTACCTGTATCTATCAAATATTACTTTTAGTTTTTTCTGTAGCAAATACTTTATAGTTGATTTTGAAGTTAAACTTAAATTATGTTCACTTATATTTAAATTAACCTTAAAAATGCAGTATACGAAAAGTTGGACTGGCCGAATCCAAGCGCTTTAAGATAATTAATATGGCAATTGATGTTTTAAATGATGTTGCTGAAATTTGTATAAAATATCCAGAAACGAATGCAGCAAAAGAGCGATCATTCCAGGAACTTATGATTGATATATAATTTTACTTTTTCGATTAACAGGCTTCGCAGATGTAATTGGGTGTATTAATGGTAGCCATACGCAACCTCAGGCATAAATTGAGGTCAACTTTCACAAACAGACATGTTCAGACAGCAATTTCACTGCAAGTTTGTGATCACAAAAGAAGATTTTCTAGATATTTTTACTGGCGCACCTACACGACAGCCGAGTTTTTAAATTATTGACTGAAATACTACCATCGATTTGCGAGGGAAAATTTCGGAACACCTTGAGATCCGGCGCGAGCTCCGATTTTTTTCAAACTTGGTTCATTTGTTCTTATTTACACACAAATCACGAATTTAAAATTAATTTTCCGCGCAAACTTATTCTTTTCAAGATATTAAAATTCAAAAATTGCTATGCGATAGCCTTGTGAGATTGGTTGGACGGTAAGAAGTCCTTACAGGTAATTTTATGAAGATAATATTATGGATACTTATAAATATATAATACATGAAATGAGACAAGATTAAAGTTAATAAATGACTGAGAGTAAAATTATTAAATTAAATGCTATAAAATGAAATGAATTGAAAGAGCTTATTAGGCATTCATGGCCTGTACATAGTTTTAGTTGTTGTTATTAATCTAGATTCTTACCTAGTGACATTATGGTCCAAATCTTTTCTTTATTTTTTTTTTATTTTTATTTTACTATAAAATTTAAAATACAGTATAATTTAAATTTAAAGAGTAAGCTTATTACTACACTAGAGTGGTATTATGACGGCCTTACAAATAGCAGTTCTTGGAGTTCTTGGTATTTAAACATTAGCTGCGTTTAGATATATAAGAATTTTTCAACCTTAGGAATTTTACGACATTAGCAATTACGACATTAGCAATATATCTTAGCTATCAGATGGTAACAACAGATTAGGTACAACAGACATTAGCCATTAGCGATAGATCAGGCCTCTCTCAGAGAGCACATAGCTCTATTTTTGAATTCTTTTGTTGGGCCAATTTCTCTGATGTCGTTTGGTAGGCTGTTCCACTTTGTAACCCCCTGGGAGTAGATATTTCTGCTGCCAAACTGAGTGTTCACCCTAGGGTATATCAGTCTCCGGCCGTCCCTATCACTCCACGAAAAGCGATCGCGCACGTACCCTGGCAATAGACCAACCCTGGTCTTATGTATAAAGGACAATGCTGTAAGATCATACATACCTTGTAGCGATCCGGGGAGAAGGATTTCCAATAGTGGACCCAAATGCGTCCTGCGTCCTGCGTCACAGATTGAATACAAATCTGGCACATGCATTGAGAGCACGCAGCAGCTTGGATAGTCCGGATTGTGAGAGTGGATAGAGTACAATGTCCGCATAACGAAAGTGTGGTAGTATAAGTGCATTGAACAGTCGTAATCTTGTGGTCTCATCAAGATGAGGGGAAACTGCGTAGAGGGAGCGGAGTCCATAATATATTCGAGAGCACATCAAATTTATATGTGTCTTCCGGGAGAGACAGGGATCCATAAGGAGTCCCAGGTTCTTCACAAATTTCGGTGTCAGAGGAATGCTATGGCCGAAGATGATTATGGAGGGAATTTGCGATAACAGATTAGCGATTCTGTTGCGTCTAATAGCGTATCCAATAATCTGTGCTTTAGTTGGGTTAAGTGCTAGGCCATTAGCCGCTGCCCAAGATGCGATATCAGCTAGAGTTTCATTTATAATTTGTATTGATTCGTGCAGTCTGTCTGCCGGAGAGCCGATGTATATCTGGGTGTCATCTGCGTATATATGAAAATGAACATTATTGAGAATCTCTCCCATGTCATAGATGTATAGAGAAAATAGAAGGGGGCTAGGACCGCTCTTTGGGGGATGCCCGATCGTAAGGGTCTTATATTGGAGTATGTTTCGCTGGATTTGACCATGAAAGATCTGCCGGATAGGTAGTTGCGAATCATTTCAAAGCCGGAGGGGGAGAAACCAAATTGGGAGCAAAGCTTTGAGGTTAATCTTTCGTGGGGCACTGAGTCGAATGCCTTGCTGAAGTCAAGTAGCACACGGATCACTGAGAGACCCCTGTCGCACATGTTTCGGATATCTGCTGTCACTTCAAGCAGCGCAGTTCTGGTTGAGTGAAAGCGTCTAAAGCCAGACTGCATTTTAGATAGAAGATTGTTTTCGGTGACGAAGGTTGATATCTGATCAGCAATGAGGAACTCCAAAACTTTTGATATTGCTGGCAGTATAGTGATAGGTCTCCATTCTGAGATATTGGCTGGAGAAGCCGTCTTTGGAATGGGTGTGACCAATCCGAGTTTCCATCGGTCAGGAAAATGTGAGCTGGTTAAGAGCCTGTTGATGAGATGGGTAGGAATTGGGATTATGAACGGTAAAATGAATTTGTAAACTTTTATTGGTACAACATTGTGTCCAACTGCATTGGACTTGACCCTGGTGAATGAATGAATTACCTCCATCTCGGTTACGTTCCTAATACTGCAATTAGGGTGCTCTTCAGGAGCTGGATATGTACTGTTGGGTACCGCAGTGGACTCGTTTGGGGTGTAGTCAGAAGCCGGGTTAGATATAGGATGAATGTTGGTTGAATGTAAGCGCTGAGTGTGATCCGAGCTCGGCCCGATGTTCAAAGTATCAGTTCGGATAGTAGGAGGCTGGATGGAAATAGAAGGGGAGGGGGGAGAGGAGTTGTAGTGCTGGAGCAAAGAAAATCGGCAAATTCATCAGGATTTAAGTTAGACTGGGTTTTAGCCTTATAGCCAAGCCCAATGTCATTTACTTTCCTCCAATTGATGGAGTTCCCGTCTCTAAGCCCCGCAAGGGTCTTAGTTCTAAGTTTAGCCCGGATCATGTAGTCAGCAAGTCTCCTCTGATCGTGAAATGCCCTGTAGTTAAGATTTATCTTATTCCTCTTCCACTGCCTGTATGCAATGTCACGCAGTTGGCATGCAAGAGGAATTTCCGGTGAATAGAAAATGAATTCACTGGACGAGTGCGTCCTCACAGCTTTAACCGGGACATGTCTGTCAAACATTGCACAGATCGTATTGGAGAAGTGACCAGCAGCTGCTTCTGGATCAGGGTTGTTGAATATAGGAGACCAGTCCGCACTAGTCAGATCTGCCTGAAGGGCATATGATGACAATTAGAAGTTGGTTGCATTGACCCTTTGTATAACATTAAAACTATGCAAATTGTAAGTATGTAAGTAGAAAATAATTATATGTACTCTGTACACATGCACTTGGGTAACATATACCCCACTTACTACATTTCGCATATATTTTTTCCGTTTTTTCTTTCAGGGACTAATGTGTTCTGTTGTGAACATTTTTCTCATAGGAGGTCATTTTCCTCTACGCACCAATTTCGCACAATCACGAGCGGAAAATAGTGGTCTCGCCGAGTACTATCAGTATCGAACTTGGGTAATATGCACGATGCACTCCAGTTACTACATTTCGCATATATTATTCCGTTCTCTCTTTCAGGGGCTAATGTGCTCTGTTGTGAACATTTTTCTCATAGGAAGTCAATTTCCGTGACGTACCAAAATCGCACAATCACGAGAGGAAAAAAAGCCCACATTGGCACATTGTCATCCAAGAAAGTCGCTCTCAAAATACATCTGATCACCATCGCCAAAGCTTAGTAGAGAAAAATGTTGTTAATAAAATATGCTCAGAGTATCATAATGCGTCGCTTAAGATATTTCTCATGTCTGTTTATGTTGGGGATAAAATTATATAAAAGCGGGCAGGTACAGACATTTGTTTAGCGATACAGCTATTGAAATATTGATCCAACGATATTTAAAGTATAAAAATATCGATTTTTCGATTTAGCGAATTACCTGTATCGTAAGGGGACAAATATCGATATATCGAATATCGTATCGGTATCGGCCATCCCTAGTACATAGTGTTAAATTTTGTACGATGGTACGGAATCCTTCGTACGCGAGTCCGAATCGCATTTGGCTGGTTATTATGTGTAGTGCTATGTTTGAGTGCAAAAATATTAAGAATTTTATTAAACCAAGTACTCAGATTTTTATACCGTTAAATGCACAAAGAATTAAACAACAAAATTCCTGAATCAAACTTTCAGTACGGAGGCTTGTTTATACTATGCATAAAATTGAAGTTGAAAGTAATGCATTTTTCCATAACAACAAATGCTAAGAGAAGTACGAAATCGTACCACTCTAACACTTTTGCAAGTAGCAAAATAGTTTTGTGTCACGGCCTGGAACATAAAGACGTTAATGAATAAGAACAATCGTATATTGGGTACATGGGCTTGGACATTTTTTTTAACACATGAGCATTTTACAGATGCTTTAATACTTGCTCATATGTACATTAGACAAAATGTGTGAGCAAACAACATTACTGTCCGTCCAGTTATTGAGTGAGAGTTTTCTTTTCTATTGCGTGATAGTATAGAGAATTCCTACACTATGGACCTGGTAAAAGAAATTTCGTTTTGTGAAACACGGATCAGTAGAATAATGGAGAACTCCAATTCAGACTATAAATGTGATAAAAACGCTGATTAAAAAAAGCCTGAACCTACCTCGTCCCTATGCTGTCTTAGCTCAAGCGGGTCTGAATATTGATCTGAGCGATAAAGTTTTAAAAGTAGCAGATGAAATTTCTTGACTCAGGGACGAATTTGTAAATTATAATTCAATAATTCATTGAACACATTCATTCGTTATCTGGATGCCTTAGTACGAACCAATTTAGTTTGGCGTTTTCCCCTCAAGACTACTGCTAGGCATCTGCATCGCAACACCATCTGCCAAATGGTCGCTCGTCATTTGGAATTAGAAGCGTATAGTGCTTTTGATATGGGGCAGAACTTTTAAATTATCAGTAGGAAAATTGATGTTGATAGAGGAGATATGCCAGAGACCAGATATTTAGTATACTCGCAACGAAATATACAAAGATCAGAATAAGACATACGATAATAATTAATAGTAGTAGCTTTGAAAATTCCTTCAATTTAGGATGCTTCAAACCTTCAACCTGGTGAAATATCTTTCGCTGTGGATCCAAAACCTCTTTCACTTTTCGATTTTTAAAAGTTTCCCAACAGAATACAAAAATGAGAAATTATTTGAAATATTCATTTTACTCAAAAGATAAAATCAAGCTAAATGGTAGAAAAATCAACATAATTTTTCGTTGTGCGAATAAAGTTACGCTTGTGTGACAACAAAGAGTCTTTTATCATGGCGCGCGATCATTTTGAAGCTCGTTTGACAACAACGAGATTTTCATCATGATGCGCGGACAATTGGACGCGCGGTTATTTTGAAGCTCGTGCGACATTGGCCTAATCAGTCAAGTGTTTATTGCATTTAACTGCAATGACATCAACACCTGCCATTGGATGCTAAATTTTTGACGAATACCAGAGTACTTCCTTATGCCTTTCGCTGGTATTGACACCAACTAAAAGAAAATCCCCCGGGAGTATAACTGATGCAGCTATTGACATGGTGTCTGTCAAGGTCAATGGTGAGTGTACTGCAATTCGCAGTAAGAAAAATGCTACAGCACCTTCAAGTGGCCAAAATCCATTAGCAGCATCAGCCTTGAATTTGGATTTGCCGTTGTCATTGGCATTGTAATTGGCATTGGCATCGGCATCGCTTGCGGCATTAAACCGTTCGTAGTCTACTGAGGACATCAAATTCGAATTTCACAACTAATAGTGAATTGTTTTCTGCGACTCGGTGTAAGCACTTCCAGCATTGTCGTGATCTTTTGTTCGCACCACACCAGTAGCAAGCACAAAGGCGCCATCTTTTCTACCTTGGTTATTTTTGCTGCCGCCCTGGTTGAAAATCTCTACACACAAATGCTTTCCGGTTTCAGGAGTTAACGGTCGTTTGAGGTTATATTTTTTCATTTTGATTGAGCGGGAATTTTGTGTTACTTGCTGTGAACAAATTATTACAGCATCTGTTTTGGAATTTTATTATAATTTTTTGGTGAAAAAAAATCATTTTTAATTAAAATGTTATTGATGGCATTAAATATTTTAAATGAAGATTCGACGGATAATTCAGAGAACCAGGGAAAAATTTCAAAAGATTCATAATATTGTGGAAAATTTTATAAGGAACTAGTATTCAAAGAAGGAAACCTATTTTTTTTAATTGTATTTGAACTGTCGGTTATTTCTATAATATGGGATAACGGGATTTTTTTCCCTTTTATCCTCAAAGAATGTGTCGCGGCGGAAGGATCTGTACCTGTATCTATCAAATATTACTTTTAGTTTTTTCTGTAGCAAATACTTTATAGTTGATTTTGAAGTTAAACTTAAATTATGTTCACTTATATTTAAATTAACCTTAAAAATGCAGTATACGAAAAGTTGGACTGGCCGACAGACTGGAAATTCCGCATCTTCGATACAATTATTTATTATTCTCGTTAATGGCTCAGTAATTATGTCTTTCATAACCTTCACGTCCTTTGCTCTTATTTTATCTAAATCTGGTGCTGTGTCCTCTTTTAGCTGAGATAATACCTCCTCCACATCAGCACCGTTCACCGGCCTGATAAATACGCAGTTTGACCTTGTCACATTTTTAGTTGGTTGACAAGGTTTATTGCACTTGTCCCCCAATCTTTTTACAAGAGAGGGGCCAACATTCACAAAATGTTTGTTCATGTAGTTGGCAATTCGTTGTTTTAAGTTCAAGTTATTATTCTCAACTTTTAGTTCTTCTATACTGCTGCCGTTTCTACCTTTCGAATTACTATTTCGTATTATCTCGTTCATTGTTGTCCACATCTTTTTTGAGTCGCTTCCTGATCTTTGCATTTGCTTGAATGACCGGTGAAATTTCCGGAAATTTTCGCATTACATAGGCGGCGTCCTGCGGCCAGATTATAAATTGTTAAATTATCTGTGCTGAATTAAGAGTTAAAAAGTTGAAAGTTATAGGATTGAAATATTTTAAAGTAAATATTCTAATCAATAAAACAGATTAACTAAAATAAAATATTTCGATGGATAATTAGTGATTGCGATATTATAGTAGTAGTTGAATGCTCGAATGTTCATAGGCCGCGTCCTGCGGCCATTTTGCAAATTGCAAAATAATTGCGCTAAATTAAAAATTAAAATATTTTAAAGAAAATATTTCAATAAATAAATAAAATATCAGTGACTGCAATATCATAGCTATAATTAAATGATTGGATGTGGGTAGAAACGTGTTGCGAAAGATCACGAATAGATTGCAGCATTGGACATATGCATTTGAAAGCAAAATAAACTGTTGCAAAAGCACCACTATTATTATCCACGAATAATTGCTGTTGGTACGTCGTCGAGCTGAGGCGAACAATCAAAAATTAAAATATTTTAAAGAAGATATTCTAATAAATATATAAAACAACAGTGATTACAATATCATAGTTATGATTAAATGATCGAATGTGCAAACAATTGTGGTGCCGGAACTCAAAGAACTCACCAAGCCTTGAGTGCGCCATTCTGGATAGCCTAACTGGGAACTCATCTTAATTCAATATAATATAAGCATATTGCATGGCGAATTAAACTCTAAACGCACTTCGTCGAGCTGAGGGGAACAATTGTGGTGCCGTAACTTGAAGAACTCACCAAGCCGTGAGCGCGCTATTTTGGAAAGCCTTACTGGGAACTCATCTTAATTCAATATGATATTAGCATATTGGATTGCAAATTAAACTCTGTAGCCTTGGGGCAATTTAGCTATGACAGATCAGTACAGTCTGGTGTCCTTTTACTAGTTCTATAGATAACTATAATTAAAATCTTATGTTCCCAGGAGAATTCGCTCCTTTAAAGGAAATCTTCACTCCAAGTACGTGATACAACTGATGGATACAAAGATACTCCCGGTTCTCTCAAATACCGGGCGGCACAGTATCATTACAGGAGAACTTTAGCTACAGCTAACGCAGAAACATTTTGTCACAGTCTCACATCTTGCAACTGGTAGGCAGATAGCAGTGGGTAGCGCGATTGCAAAGAAAATCGAAAAATGAGGAGAAATGAGCGCACAACATCTTATACATCTAAAGCTAAGTAGACTAGTAATTAAGAATTTATATCACCTATATCACTTTAATTTATATAATAGGAAAGTAAAGTAAAGAAAAATTCAAAATAAATCTATTAACATATCAGACATTCAAGGCTTTATTTAGTAAGAAGGCGGAGTAAAGTAGATTTCATTTCTGAAATAGCGGGTGTACATAGACAAACTATAAATATATTGACACATTGGCAATTCAAGGGTATCCGCATTAGATCATACCACCTTGATTCGCTTATTTAAATACAAATCAAGTTTACTTAGGCTTGGGTTGAGCGTAGTCGTTGAATTAGCTGCTCAAGACAGCATAACTGTAGCCCATAATAGATTGAATTCTGTTTGTTTGCTGAGTTCTGTGCAGCTTACTATTACTGGAATCAAGATTATGTCTAAAAATAAGACAGATACCCAAAATAAGGCGGTAGTCCCAAATTTTACGGTCAACACAAAGGCAACTCGTCGCCGAACCACATCCGGTATTCCAATAAGTACCAATCTATCTACCACATCCGGTATTCTTAAAAATAACAATACATCTGTTCCTGGTTGTGGTAAAGACACAGCCAATACTACTCCGAAACCAAATAAAGCTAAAAGATCTAATAAATCCAATAAATAAAACAAGCAGGCCACATCGCGATCAAAACAATCTCTAAAACGGTTTAAACTGAAAACATCATCAAAAAGCGCGCTTGCCGTGCATAAGCCTAGCTCTAATAACTCTAAGGGCCCGGTGTCGTCTGCTGAGGAAGATAACACTCCCTGCGGTAAGTGTCTGTCAACCGACGACCCACCCAAAAGATCAGCTGGCGAGACAGAAGTTTACTGGATTGATTGCTGGGGGTGTAGACTATGGTTCCACATAACATGTGCTGAAGTCACGGTTGTTGACTATCTCGCCTTCTACAGTGAAAATGAATCAAATGGGTCTGCACATCCTGCATTAGTACGCTAAGGAAACACTACTCGGACTTTAACAGCATAACAAGCAACGGAAATGAATCACCCTCATTGTTGACCAATGAAAGTGTCGTCATTCTCCCTCCAGTCAACATACATAGCATAACGTCTCCCAAACTAGTGAATATCTCCAATAAAACGAAATCGTGCAATCAGTATAACGCAGAAAAATCCTATTCACTCATCCAAAAGTGTAGCGCAAATTGCGACTGCACCAGTCAAGACCGCTTCTTCCGCAGTACCTATCTCTGGTATTGGCACAACAGATCTAACAAATCATCAGAGTTCGCTGATTGGAGATTTACAGAACAGTATCAGCCTTCGAAATAAAAAGGTGGATCTACTGACTGATGCAACTAAGCATTCAGCCAATGCCCTTGCAGATATCAATTGATTAACTCACAATTCAGAGAAGAGACGGTCTCTCATTATCAGCAACCTGCTGAGTGCTCTGCTATCCGACAATTTTAAAGATAAATTTTTACCTGATCTGTGCGCAAGCGTGGTATCGGATCTCTTATTCCACAACCGTATTGAATTGGCATTACCCTTTAAGCACAGTGTAGCATCTCTAACCAATAAAGTCTATAATCCAAAATCAGTGATAAGATTCTGCAATGAAGAGGATTGCAATACGTTTTTTAAATCTTATATCAAGCTAATAAGCACATCACCCTTAATTCTTGATCAAATTTCCCCTGGCAGCATTGGCTGAAGGGTTTACATTAATGAAGACCTCGATCCGACAGATCTTGACCTACTTCATAAAGCCTTAGACCTTAAAAAGAAGGGCTTAGTTGAGAGTGTCTCGTCGTACATACATCACATATAAATCCCCAGACTGTGCTTGCAATTGTGTAGCATCACGTTTTACATCTGACCTGTCCCTCCACCTGACGGGTGCCACTTCTCATCTTCATACCTCTAATTCAGATCATCTTCGTAAGTATGGATAGGCAACACAGTTACTTGTCCACCCAAGCGGAGCTTGCAACTGCTCTCCAGCAATCCAAATTCAACATACTATCCTTCAGTTCCCGCTCCATCCCTAAAAATTTAAAAAATTTAACCACAATAAGACATCTGGCAGATACCTTTAACGTCGGTGCATTCATGACATGCGAGACGTGGGCAAAGGCTCATCACTCATCCAAAATGCTTGAGGTCTTGGGATACAGGATGCATAGATTGGACAGGAATTCCAGAAGAGGTGGTGGAGGTGCCATCTATGCGGCCGGTACCCTGCAATCTCAACCAATATATCGCTTCATTGACAGCAGCTGGGAAATACTTGCGGTTCAAATATCAGGCTTTGAAACTAACGTGGACCCGATATCCTTGCTGTTGTCTACAGATGGGCGGATACATTCACCGATAATGATCTATCAACTCTCAATGAGTTCCTAGACAGAATTGTGAGTCGTTCATCGCGTTTACTAATTGGTGGCGATTTTAATATCGATATGGGTACTGACTCTCCAATCACGAATGCTCTGGCGGACCTATTATCCGAAAAATGGCTTATGATCCTTAATGACGGGCCCACCCGTCACGGTCCAAGCTCAGCCACAGTAATTGATCTCATAATTTCACTACCCTCCTTCCAACCGATAACAACAGGACAATGTCCTGGCATCTCCGACCATGAGCTCTTATTTGCATCCTTTAACCTACGCCTATCTCTCCCCATCCCAATGAAGTCGTTCCGTAATTTTAATGCCAACCAAACCGATGCCCTTTAGGCAGATCTGACTAGTGCGGACTGGTCTCCTATATCCAAACCGATGCCCTTCAGGCAGATCTGACTAGTGCGGACTGGTCTCCTATATACAACAACCCTGATCCAGAAGCAGCTGCTTGTCACTTCTCCGCTACTATCTGTGCAATGTTTGACAGACAGGTCCCGGTTAAAACTGTGAGGACGCGCTCGTCCAGTGAATTCATTTTCTATTCACCGGAAATTCTTCTTGCATGCCAACTGCGTGACATTGCATACAGGCAGTGGAAGAGGAATAAGACAAATCCTAACTACAGGGCATTTCACGGTCAGAGGAGACTTGCTGACTACATGATCCGGGCTAAACTTAGAACTAAGACCCTAGCGGGGCTGAGAGACGGGAACTCCATCAATTGGAGGAAAGTAAATGACATTCGGCTTGGCTATAAGGCTAAGACCCAGTCTAACTTAAATCCTGATGTATTTGCCGATTTTCTTTGCTCCAGCACTACAACCCCTCCCTCCTCCCCCTTCTATTTCTATCCAGCCTCCTACGATCCGAACTGATACTTTGAACATCGGGCCGAGCTCGGATCACACTCAGCGCTTGCATTCAACCAACAGTCATCCTATATCTAACCCGGCTTCTGACTACACCCCAAACGAGTCCACTGGGGTACCCAACAGTACATATCCAGCTCCTGAAGAGCACTCTAATTTCAGTATTAGGACCGCAACCGAGTTGGAGGTAATTCATGGATTCACCAGGGTCAAGTCAATGCAGTTGGACACAATGATGTACCAATAAAATTTTACAAAGTCATCTTACCGTTCATAATTCCAATTGCTACCCATCTCATCAACAGGCTCTTATCCAGCTCACATTTTCCTGACCGATGGAAACTCGGATTGGTCACACCCATTCCAAAGACGGCTTCTCCAGCCAATATCTCAGAATGGAGACTGCCAGCAATATCAAAAGTTTTGGAGTTCCTCATTGCTGATCAGATATCAACCTTCGTCACCGAAAACAATCTTCTATCTAAAATGCAGTCTGGCTTTAGACGCTTTCACTCAACCAGCACTGCGAAACATGTATGACAGGGGTCTCTCAGTGATCCATGTGCTACTTGACTTGAGCAAGGCATTCTACTCAGTGCCCCACGAAATATTAACCTCAAAGCTTGGCTCCCATTTTGGTTTCTCCCCCTCCGCCTTTGAGATGATTCGCAACTACCTATCCGGCTGATCTTTCATGGTCAAATCCAGTAAAACATACTCCAATATAAGATCCTTACGACCGGGCATTCCCCAAGGATCGGTCCTAGCCCCCCTTCTATTTTCTCTATACATCAATGACTTTGGGGAGATTATCAATAATGTTCATATTCATATATACGCAGATGACATCCAGATATACATCGGTTCTCCGGCAGACAGACTGCACGAATCAATACAAATTATAAATTAAACTCTAGCTGATATCGCATCTTGGGCAGCGGCTAATGGCCTAGCACTTAACCCAACTAAAACACAGGCTATTGGATACGCTATTAGACGCAACAGAATCACTAATCTATTATCTCAAATTTCCTCCATAATCATCTTGGGCCATAGCATTCCTCTGACACCGAAATTTGTGAAGAACCTGGGACTCCTTATGGATCCCTATCTCTCCTGGAAGAAACATATAAATTTGATGTGCTCTCGAATATATTATGGATTTCGCTCCCTCTACGCAGTTTCCCCTCATCTTAATGAGACCACAAGATTACGATTATTCAATGCACTTATACTACCACACTTTCGTTATGCCGACATTATACTCTATCCACTCTTACAATCCGGACTACCATCTGATAGCTAAGATATATTGCTAATGTCGTAATTGCTAATGTGTAAAAAATTCCTAAGGTTGAAAAATTCTTATATATCTAAAAACATCTAATGTCTAAATACCAATAACTGCTATTTGTAAGGCCGTCATAATACCACTCTAGTGTAGTAATAAGCTTAATCTTTAAATTTAAATTATACTGTATTTTAAATTTTATAGTAAAAAAAAAAAATAATAATAAATAAATAAATAAAAAATGTCACTAGGTAAGAATCTAAATTAATAACAACAACTAAAACTATGTACAGGCAATGAATGCCTAATAAGCTCTTTCAATTCATTTTATAGCATTTGATTTATTGATTTTACTCTCATTAATTTATTAATTTTAATCTTGTCTCATTTCATGTATTATATATATTATAAGTATCCATATTAGTATCTTCATAAAATTACCTGTAAGGACTTCTTACCGTCCAACCAATCTCTCAAGGCTATCGCATATTCTTTATATTCTTTTTATTTGTCGTTATGTGTAATATCGGGACGGCGTATGGCCTGACCAGCTACACTGACTTATGTTATTTTGCTGTTATACTAAGCTACTAATGTCGTAATGCCCAACGTTGTAGGTTGCTTCAAGCAGGGGCTTATAAATAATTTTTTTTTGATTTGATGGTTTGATTCAATGCAGTAAATTAAACAAATCGTAAAACTAACAACCGGTAATAACAACTTAAAAATATTTAAAAATTTTGACAGCCGTTAAGTAAACGGTGAAGTTATTTGGAATTTGGAATGCATGCAGGGTTGGAATTGAATTTTTAATGCCCGGATTACATTAACAACGCCGACAGCGGCATGGTCGTCGTTTTAAATCAAAAATAGCTGTGTTCTTTTGTGTACCTTGTTCTAGAACTCCGATACATTGGAGAGAACTAATTGCTCTGTGGATTGATGCGAACTATTTGTGCTGTTCGCTTCATTTAAATCTTCTATGAAAATGTAGGGGCGCTGTTCTACAATTTTCTAGGGCTAAACACGAGGTCCAGGGCGAGCTCCGATTTTTTTCAAACTTGGCTCATTTGTTCTTATTTACACACAAATCACGAAATTAAAATTAATTTTCCGCGCAAACTTATACTTTTGAAGATATTAAACTTTAAAAATTGCGAAATTTGTCCTGCACTTCATAACACATTGAGTAAAATACAATTCTATTGTTGCGTTGCTTTAAACTCACTCATCCGTACATCAAACACATGAAATAGAAAGTTCTCAGTATGCCAAATTCGGAATTTTTCTAAGAATTTTAAGGGAAAAATTAAAAAAATTCCTAGAAAATTTCGGATTCTTAAACTTTTTCCGAACGAATTCTTTGGGGGCAGTATATATAAATTTTTACAAAAACTCCGAAAGTGCGGAATATTTCCCCTCAAATCGACGCGAATAGAGTTTGTATATTTCTTATGAATTCCTTATGAGTTAAAGGAAACTCCCAGATTTTCTAAAGAAAATTGCCACCTCATCGGAATTCCGATTGAAATACTAAGGAATTCATACCAAATATTAAGAAATAAAGCGCTGGGAACAGGTCAAAATTCGAATACCAAAAATGTTTTGGAATAAACGCATTATTATTTTCAAATACAATACAATCAATACAATACAAAAAAGCTCTATTTAAAGACACTGGCCAAGATCGACAGTAGTTACTTAATTATAAGCAGATACATTAGCAAAATAACAAAAAAAAGGTAATTAGCAAACACTTAAAGTGATTAAGCAGGTACTGATGTAGGTAGAGATAACACATCTAACAGCCAGGGTGGCAACTAAAGGTATACATATAAAAAGAAGTTATATAGAGACTTAAGACCTATAAGAAAGAAGATTTAACTAACTTAAGAACTATAACAATAAACAGCAGTCGGCGTCAAATCCATCAGTCTTAGCTATACAATAAACTTAAAAAGAAAGTTAACAGTTATCAGTTTCAGAACATGAATTGGTCCAAATACCAGCCATGAATGTGTCAATTATCAAAGGTAAAGCTACTATAATTAATTACATGGTTACCTATATTAAGTTATCCGAAGCAGCAACATAAGGCTACCAGAATAAAAATAAAGATTAAAAATTTTGAAGTACATACTACGGTTAACAAATTTCAATAAACCACAGCAGCAACATAAGGTTACCAAAACAGAATAATAAAAATTTAAAAGTAAATTCTAGGGTTAACAAATTCAATGCGACCAATAGTAATTTATCTAGATTAATAAAATAACTAATAATAGGAGAGATGTATACCGATAAAAGTTTAGACCTAAAACATATAACCTCGCACATCAGCACCATAAATTGAAAAATCACCACCAGATACCAAGGACTCGCATTAGCAGGATCAGCATCTCATTCACCCAATACTATACAAAATAATACCGTCAGAAATAAAAATCAGCCTTAGCGTCCACATAGATAAATGAGGACGTTCAAACTATCACAACTGATATGGATATGTTTTGGAAATAATAATGAAATTAAAACATGTTTAAGGTTCGGGTTTTGCCAGTTCCGAAAATAAATGGATAGTAGGATAGAAACGATAAATATTTACCTTTTGTACCTTTTTATTACATGGAATATTTTAAGACATTTATTTTTAGTTAACTAAGAAAAACAAGAAATTAGAGATGTCATTCTGGGGTTGAAAGCTTTTTGCAACTTTTATTCAATCTGCCTTTTACGTTATAAAATACTGCTTTCAGGCGCTTGTCAATGTCGTCCATGATTGCTGCTGCATATAACGTAGGAGCTGCTTGTGGAATAAAACAATTATATTAAACTTTTGACAATATTTAACTGCTATTTTCAATTGCCTTTGAAAACGCAGACAATCGAAAAATCTGAAATTTTGATATTTTGCACCAGTTCCATCCATGTGAAATTCTTGGCAACTTCCTCCGTCATCAAGACCTTGAATTATCTCTTGGGGAATGTTGTCAAATCTGACCCCCCAAGAAAAAAATGCTTTCTGCAAAATTATAATAATAAAACATTTTCCATTGTTAACAAAAATTGCGTGCGTAACAATGCTCGGCAGCCTCCACTTCTATTTTCACCGTATTTTCAAGACTTAAGAAGTCCTCTTTTAAAATTGTAGGCAACGAGGGAAGAATATCACAAAATTTGCAGGGTGTCTTTTGACCTTTCTTCAAACCCTTCATTTCCTCCTTAAAACAGAAGACTTCTAGCCCTAAGTTTTGAATAGCGAACTTAAGGTTGTGTTACAATGTGACGCTGTCGCGAGTTGCGGACGCTGTCGCTAAACCTGTCAAAAGTTAAAATGTATTAAAGTACTCAAGCGCAGGTACAGTGTGTCCCTAAGGGTGTTGCTGACGCTGGTCGCGTTGCTTAAAGTTGAAAATATTTCAGTTGAGGCAATTTATTTTTGCAGAACATTCAAAATGTGAGTAAAAATTGTATGTTTTAAGTAATGCCACAGTATTTAACTAGTTAATTTATTTATTTACGATTAATTGATTTTATTTAATAATGGAACGAAAATTCAACACATGTTAGAGCGTCATCATTGGAACAGCATAAGCAACAGGCACTGCGTCCGCGTCACCAACAGCAACATCATTCGCGACCGCTTCTCGCGACAGCGTCACATTGTAACTCATTCTTCTCTTCCCCTTTGGTAAAGTTTTCTAGTGTACTCTCCACGTTTGTTAGTGATTGTTGAAGATTGGATAGTGTATCACACTGAATATATATATATTATGTATATTAAGATATAATAAACAAATTCGCAATATAACTACATACTTCCTTCTAGATATAGGGTTGATGCAGTCAATACTACAAATTCACTTCCTTGTCCCTCCTGTGGTGTAGTTTTTTCTTGCATAATAGCAAACTCTTTAATTCTTCTTTCTTGCTTGCTTTGGAGATTCAAATAAGTTCTGGCTCATTTGCGTCTCACTCTGGCTATCTGTATTTTGTGTAGGTTTCATGTAAATTGCATTGAAATCTTCTCTTACGGGACAGCTAGGCGACAATATTTTGTGTGAACATATTTAGATGTGTGGAGTGGAGGAAACAGGAACTCTCTCACCTATAAAAAGGATATTATTATTCATATACGCATTTTTACGAAAATGATACATACCCGGAAGAAATTGTCCAAAAGCCTTATAGACCTCACTTTCTATTTTATCTAGGCTACTTTCGTTCTTTGTCGTTTGCATGTTGAAGGTCTTACAATATGTAGTTAAAATTATACTAAATTTAAAGTATGTAATATCTATAGTGATTCAAAGGCCTAATTTTGTTTCCAAAATTGAAATATCACGATGCGAACAGCTGCAAATTATTTCGTAATAATTTCAAATTACACCTGCTGCTCAGTTGTAGCATGAATCCAATGCCTTAAATTTCTTTGCATCTAAATGCAAGTGTATTAAATTGTGGCAATTATATGTTACATTTTCTTCACCTTATAGATTTGAAAAATCTTTCAAAAAACTTTTTAACAATCTATGCGCACAATTGTTATTTATAAGACAATTACTGGGGTCTAAAAGAATTCGAATAACGCAAGACAATTTCAGAAAGTGTTCATAAATATATGTTTTGAGTATTTGATGTTTCATTTTTTTTCTTCATTTTACTGCACACTTGTTGCAACAATAAAATCCAGAATAACCTTTAATATTTAACAAATAAGCCTTGGCCGGAGTGTCGCAAATGAAAATGTGAATTTTGATTAAATTGGTAATACCATTGAATGAAAAATCCTTGCTTAATATTTCTTTAGTTTCAGAAATAAACTCTTGCAAAAAGCTTGAGCTGTTCGTAGGCTTTGATGATCCTAAAAAGCAAAAATTACAAAGACTTCTGGACTTCCAATAATATTTACTAAGCCTGGCCAAGCTTCAGATTCTGTGCTCTTATCCAAAGAAAGTCCCTGAGTTGCAAATTGCAGGTAAATAATTTTGTCTTAACTAGTAAAATTTGGATTTTTGAAAAAGGAGTCTGTTAAACAATTTAGTAATCCGTAGTGTATATAATTGCCATTATTTAGTACCTCAACATATGATTTTCTCGGTGTCTCTCTCTTAAGGTTCTAATGTCTGAAGGAAGAGAAGCATCAATATTTATCAATATTTTTAGCAATTCATTTCCTGCTCTGCTTGTTATATTACTATTAAAACTCCAAGCTGCCATTCTGCTATGGAGGTTAAAATTTTCTGCACCGTTATTACGTGCTACGTAATCAATCGAATCCATTCGTAGAAGACAGAAAGATATTGGGCTCGAAGGACTTGGTTAATTTGGGACTGGTGAAGTACAACAGCGCTTGTCCGGGAGTTCAAATAAATCTTGAACTTCTTGTTTCACCCGCCAATATTTCAGTTGTTGTGGCATGCTCTGTAGCACAGCACAAGCTTATTAATGCAATCATAACAAAAGAACTAAAATTCAACTATACATTATTCACCTTTGCCACTCTTTGAAAATCGTCATCCACCCTCTACTAACTCTGAACGCAAAATGACAGTGTAGCTCAAGCTAAACACATGTTTCGGAAATGTCTTCAAAATTCAGTATGATATTTCATTGAATCTTCAGACCGCTTAGCATT
This sequence comes from Dioctria linearis, assembly GCA_963930735.1. Taxonomy (NCBI): domain Eukaryota; kingdom Metazoa; phylum Arthropoda; class Insecta; order Diptera; family Asilidae; genus Dioctria; species Dioctria linearis. The sequence goes on along the minus strand of OZ005740.1, from coordinate 72,049,622 downwards.
GTAGTTGTTGTAGTTGTTGCACGCACACTCAGCGTGGCTTGTTAAAGGCTTATAAATATATCCCAAGGATTTCGGTAAAGTATAGTAAGGCATTATCTGGCTTTACTGTGCCTATTGCATTAATCACACTTCATCTTGCAGCTAATTTGTTACAATAAAGATGACCACTTTACAGTATTCGTGACGCAGTATACAAATCGGTTTTCTAGGAGCTGAAAGAACCCAAGAAGCCACTACAAGTGTGATGAATTTTATAGACAAATTTGTTGCTGAAGTGAAACGTATTTTGTTTTTTGTGAGGCATAATAAAATCATAGCAAAACATTTCTTGCTTAAAGCTGAGTCAGACATTTTCTGTACAATGCACGTGTGCACTAATAACCTCTATTTTATACGTATTAGTTCTTACCATTGCAACAAGAATAGCCGAGTTTAAACTTCCAATGTTGATATTGTTATATCACCAACCAAACTTGAAAAAATACAGGAAAAAATCACATCAACAGTTCAAACAAAACAAAAATTTGTTCAGCTCCAACTTCCACGATGTAGCTGTCCTCGCCAAAGAAATTTGCGGTGAAAAAACAAAGACGCCATAAAGAACCATGTTTTTTAATTATCTAAAACTCGAAACTTACCTAATGTTTCTCTTCCCGGACAGAAAAATTACCTCGAACAGCCATCAGCGACAACTGCACAGACATTGGATAAACGTCAGATGTCATGTTCCCATTAAAGATATCAGGGAGTCGGCAATGTAGGATTGACACAGAGCAGCCAACATAAAAGTGCGACAGGATCCACACTTACAAACTAGATACTCGTTCAACAGGGACAATTTAATGATTACCATACCTGCCACGCTGTGCTTTGCATCATAGGGTATCCCCTGAGCTTGGCTTAATAATATAAAAAAAAAAAAAAAAAAAATTATTGTTAGCCGATTATAATTTAGCAAAAACAATATAAACAGCTTTAGGACTTGAAAATTATTTGGGAATGGCCATATTATATATGTATGTGGGAAATTTAAATTGAAACGAGAAAATTATTATAATAATTATTTAATAGTTCATTTTGACAAGATTAAACTATAAACTATTGGATTTTACTTAATAAAGCTTAATTGATCGCGCGATACAGTGCAGTGTAGTGTGCTCGGCCAACTCTTGATTCTGACTAACTTTTCGGCTATTTGGTGAGGTGAGTTCCTTCTTCTTATAATGCGCTTCGAGCCGGCTGCATTCGCTGTCACTTATAGGGTTACCATACCACATTCGGCCGTCCTGATTTAAATGTCTGCCCTCAGATATATATTGGACTGTTGTGAGTCTTATATGTTGTTGTCTTCGTGAGATAATTCTTCTTCGTCGTCGTCTTCGTAAGATAATTCTTCTTCGTAAGATAATTCTTCTTCGTCGTCGTCTTCGTGAGATAATTCTTCTTCGTCGTCGTCTTCTGAGATAGTTCTTCTTCGTCGTCGTCTTCGTGAGGTAATTCTTCTTCGTCGTCGTCTTCGTGAGATGATCCTTCTTCGTCGTCGTCTTCCGAGATAGTTCTTCTTCGTCGTCGTCTTCGTGAGATAATTCTTCTTCGTCATGTTCAGTGGTCGTGTCATTTATTACTTTGAGGTTTCATCATTTTGGATACGTTTTAATGTTGCATGTTGCGTTGTTGGGCTTGTGTCGACAAGGTGGCGTCTTATTCAAGGGTTACTTTGTCCTCTTCACTGCTGCAAGGACTTAGCTGTCGATCATTTAACTGATTTTCATCATTATTTCCTGTATATTCTTCGCTGTCACATTCATTGTCTGATTCGCAAATTATAAAGGGTTTCATATGATCTGCCGCTGTGGAGGTAGAATTAGGTCCTTCGTGAGAACCAACTTTTTTCACATCGTATCTCTCGTTCGGTTTTACTTTTATTACCTGGTAAGGACCGAAGTACTTCGGACTTATTTTAAGTCCTGGTCCAAACTGCGTACGTCGTATTGCGACTAAGTCTCCGACTCTGTACTCGGTGGGTTTTTTCCTATTCTTCTTGAAGTTCCTCCTGTCTTCCTCTTGTACGGCCAGTATCTTTTTACTTGCGGTATCACGGGCTTCATTCCGATTATTAATGAAATCAAATTCCATTTCTTCTTGTATTAGTTTCATTAAAGTTACCTCGTCTTGTAATCTCATCGTCGTGCCTACGAGCAACTCGAATGGAGATATGGCTATACTTCTTTGGTAGCTACGATTGAACCACATTTGAATTTTATATACTTTTTATACCATTCGTCTTGGGAGTTTATGCATAGCTTAGTAAGAACGGATATTGTTACTCTGTGGATCCTCTCTACCTGTCCATTTCCGACACTCCAGTGGTAATGTTCACGTGTTCAATACCTTGCTTTTTGCAGTATTCTTCGAAGGCAGCAGAAGTGTATGCTGGCCCTCGGTCTGTAATTATGCGTCTTGGATTACCAAAAGTGGTTTTCTGTACTTCCATCTTCTGTAACACTTCAGCTGTGGTAGTTGTCTTTGTTGGGTATAGCCAGACAAATTTGGAAAACGCATCGATTATCACGAATATGTGCCTATAGCTTTTCTTAGTGTACGTCATCCGGCCTAAGTAGTCCAAATGATAGGTTTCCAGAGGGGTGGATTCCTTAGGGATGGAGTGCAAGAAGCCTTCTTTTCTGCCATTTTTCGAAGCCACGCTACCGGGTGTACAGCTGCTAATACAATCGATTATTTTCTTTTTAACTCCGGGGATATAGTAATCTTGCCTGATTAAATGTTCTGTCTTCAGTACTCCAAAGTGTCCCTGCTCGTGGTAACTTCGTATAAATTCAGCTTGCATACTCTTGGCTACTACTAGCAATTTTGTACCATTCAAAGTACTTCAATATAATACTATTATCAACATAATAATCTTCGAAATCACTGTGCTTCAGTACATCTATTATTACTCGGGTGCCATCATCCTTAACTTGCGCCAATTTAATTTTGTGTAAACAGGAATCTTCATTGATAATCAACACTGCCGGATTTCTGCTCAGGGCGTCGTCATGTTGCATTCGACGTCCAGCCCTATGCTCGATTTCGTAATTGAACTCAGCCATTAGCATTGCCCATCTAGCGATTTTAGGTGATACGTCTTTTTTTCCATCGTACACTTGAATGCTGCACAATCTGTGACTAACTAAAATTTCAAACCGAGCAAATATACATGGAACTTCTTTAAGGCGGTTACGATTGCCAGAACTTCCAGCTCGTAGCTGCAATTTTTTTCTTCTGTGACTGAAGTTTTCCTACTAAGGTATTAAACTGGATGTAGTTGCATATCTTCGTTGCTCTTCTGCGACAGTATAGCGCCATATCCTAGCTTAGACGCATCTGTGTGCAGTTCAGTTTCGGCGTATGGATCATATATCATTAAAACTGGCTTCGTTGTAAGAGCTTCTTTGAGTAGATTGACTGACTGCCTGGATATGTTTTTCCTTAATCTCAAATTTGTTCGAGAAAGAATTTTTTGGGATTCTTCGGTATATAGCAAAAGCTAAAAAATGTTCTAATTTGTTATTTCATCACACAACCCATTATTTTTTGGTGACAAGTTTCAAGTCCTAGTTTGACTCATCAACAGGTCCCAAATAGCGAAATTGGGTGATTTGAAAAACAAATGAAAAAAATGAAAAAAAGAAGAAAGAAATGAAAAGTTTGAGAAAAATAGAAAAAACAATTTTTTTTTTATTTATAAAATTTTTTTTAAAAATTTTAAAGAAACAGATTCATTTGAAGCGAATCGAACCTGTATACGCCACGCAGTGGGCTAAAAAATAAAGAAGAAAAGGAAGAAGAAGAAGCGTTTCGTGTCAGCAGAAAACCTTCCACTCATCGGTGCAGCTTGGTTTTCTGCCTGCTGCAGACGCTTGAAAATAGATCAAACTGATCGCTTCTGATATAAACTCAGAATAAATTCTGGGTGTGAATTATATGAGGAAAAAACACTCCTATACAAGCCCAGGAGGAAAAATAAATAAAAAGATCGCGTCTGCAGCAGGCGGAAAACCAAGCTGCACCGATGAATGGAAGGTTTTCTGCTGACACGAAGCGCTTCTTCCTTTTCTTCTTTATTTTCAGCCCACTGCGTGGCGTTGTTACGGCTGATGCGTATTGGACGTCATCCGCAACAGGACTTGGGAGTGCTTTCAACTAAATTAGAAGATCACCAGCCCCTTATTGTTTTCAATGGTTTCAATGGCACATTCACTTCAAAATTTAACTCAAAAAAACAATTTGCTTCTCGCACTTATTTCGATGTTTTATTAAAAAAAAAAAAACCAGAGGCACATTAATTTAATATATATGTATATAAATTCAAATTATATTATGGTACAACAATTCCTAGTCAAAATCACAAAATTTTTACTAATTTCGATAATTTATCTTTTTTCCTGCCCGACTTCAAGACTTGACAAAAACTGGCTGACCACTGCTGCCAATGCTGTCCATCACTTTCTTTATTTCGCATAAATCGATATCTCAGCGATAACACCCCCTAATTACCTATCATTGCTGAATATCGCTTAAAGTGATTGGCGCATCATTCATACATAGTAATGTAGGGGAAACGGCTTATGTATAAGCGAAGTGCATTCGCCTCGAGTGCAAAAGACCCGGCTGCTGATTAAGCTTTTTGGCTATTTCATATATGTAATTTGATGCGGTCAATGAATAATGCGACAGCAATTATTGATTGCAAAATTAATGTAAGTCGCCGCAAATTGCTTTTGCAATTTTCAATAATGAAAAGAAAAACAATTTATTGCATAGGGAATGAGTGAGGTCTTTGCCCCAAAAGCCATATGAGTCTTTATGAAAGTAATGAGTGCATCCAGCGACTCATTACACCATCCCGCTTTGGAAAGAAAATCCACATGTGGATTTTCGCTAAAAACAAGTGAAGCACATAATTTAGTTTTTGTCAAGTCAAAAGTTACGCAGGTTATATGTTTGATATACGTACACTATCGTTACCATGTAAGATGTATATAAGTTCAGAATTCCTCTAAAATTATAAATTTCTTGTTTTTCTTTTTGTTTTAGAGAAATCTACCCTGCTATTACATTAACCTACTTGTCCTATTTAATTAAGTATAATATTGCATCTGCTAAAATTGTTAGGTAATTACATTGCGTAATTTCAAGCTTACCATTTTACTTCTTTTTACTTGATATATACTTATATACATATGTATATGTTATAATGTAAAATATTATGATAGATTATTTATAGTAATATACTAAAAACTAAAATATTTGGAGGTATAAAATAAAACTCTCTTATTTTTTTCCTAAGACAAGTTATAAAATTATAAAATGTTGTATTATATTAAATTATTTTTACTATGACAGAGTTGAGGGAAAAAGCAAAAAAAGGCAATATTCCCTGACTTCCTTGGTTTTCTTCTCTTTTTTTTTGTTATTATTATGTATTTTTTTTTACATTTACCTACTTAATTATTATATTATAACATGTGCTATATGTGTATATATAAAATTCTTCCGTAAATCGTACATTCTCTTTGCTTCAAATAGCTATTACCTAGTTTTTTTTTTTAGAAAAAAACTGCACAAGACTTAATTGAAATTGAAAGAGAAATTGGATGGTGATTGTGAAAATTTAAGCTTAACATTCCACAAATACAATTTTTTTTTTTTTTTTTTAGAATCTGCTTTGAGTATCTTGTCTTTTTATTGTTTTGTTTTATTTATTTTTTTTTTTTTATGTTTGTACGGTTAAACGGTAGTCGGTCGTTGCATCTCGTATTTCATCTGCATTGTTTACGTTTACTTGTTTCTTCGAGGTTCTTTTGAGCTTTTTAGAACAAATGACCGTGACCGTGAGTAGTAGTGCTGCGATCAGCAGGTAAAGCAAGGAATAATGGTGAATAATATGTGGGGATAGGTCAGTGTTTTTTTAGCTTTTCTTCTAGTTTTTGTGATTGAATCGCGATATTGAGGTTTTGTAGCTCTTGTTGGTCATGAAACTTTATGACGTGGACTTTAGGGTTGACTAAGTTTTGCTGCTGTGGGTATGCGGGAATGGTATACGTGAGGTTGATTGTGGGTAGATAATGATTATTCAATTTGATTTCCTTTACATTGTGGGCCTGGATGATAAGATCTTTCGTTCTTAGATAACAGCCTACCGAGAGCTCCAATATTCCAGTAGCGTTAAGTTCGTGTGGAATTATTTTGTCTTTGCACACAGTATCGATTATCACAGGCTCTTTCATAGAAAACAACCACTTGTTCGGTTGTGACAATTGAATCCAGAAATCTAGTTTTGGTACTATTTGGATTTCGCACTGAGGAGGAACGGTGTTAGAGTCTTTTAATAGGTCTATTTCGCACAGGTTATTTACTGAGTGCACATTGAATATAGGGTGTACTATTCGGAATAAGTAATTAATTAGATCAGTAGTTCCACAGTTTTGCAGTTCGAAATTGTTCAGTGAGTAATAGTGCTCTCGATTGTAGTCTATTACTAGATACTCTAGGGATGGTTTGACGTAGGCTATTCTGTCTTGGTGTGGTGTAGGGAGTGGATATACTTTCATTAACTGATAATTTTCTTTAAACGGTAGGGGAATCCTTAGGAGGAAAATTATTTTATTATCTATTACTGCTGTGCGGATATTGCTGATTTGGTAAATTTGCAAGAGGTTGTTCTTGTCCTTATTGATTGGTAAGGTTAGGGAGTTGGGAATTTCTTTCTGGATGGTTTCTAGTACGTTCTTGTTTGTTGGGGTGTTATAATGGAAGGGTGAGGTTTACCGTGACGTACATCTGTTATCAAGTCAATGAGAAGGTTTTGAGTAGTCTGGTATCTTATCATCATCAGAGTGGTCAGGGATACCATAGTCTCTAATTCTATGGTAATATTTTGTTTAACGTTCTCTACAGTGAGTCGATTACTCACAATGATTAGAGTTTCTAACTTTTTGTCTAAATGAATAAACTGTTCTTTTATGGCGTACCGAGTTTTGTTAAACATGTTAACGGTGGTATCAACTATTAGTGTTTAATTTCTTATTAAATTCAACAAATGGTCTTGGTTAGTTTTAAGGCTGTCTATGTGGTTATTGAGCTGCAATGCAACATCCTCATCTAAGGTTCCGAAAAGTGTTTTACTAAACGTACCCACAGCATTGAATAGTCCTCTTTTATACCTATTTCCTTTCTCTTTCAGTATTTCTGAGTTTTGTTTCAGTATACGTATGAGGATATGTAATTGGTACGTAATATCGTCACAGAGCGGGAGTTTATTATGGTGGTATTTTATTGAATCACAAAGTTTTTGTGCAGTTTCTGTACAATTTGTAAGCTTATCTAGTTCAAAATTAAATTCTGTGAGATCATAGTATACTATTACCTGCCATTCGTTGCTATAGAACCCAACACGGCCCACCTCCTCGAAATAGATTCCCGGGATAGAGGTTAATGGGGTCATCTTCAGGTTGCAGGTGACTTCCAATGTATTGGCCCACAATTTCAAGGCAGCAACCAGGAACAACTTCCAACGGTTACGGAATTTAGAATTAGTGTTAGTCTCGAAGAGTTTTAGATTGTTGTTGTGTACAGTTTTGAGCTTGTTGCCTATTCTAATTGTTGAATTTTCTGTTGAGTTTATTTTTTCTATTTCATATGGTCCTGTCCACAGCGGTGACAACTTGTTTCTCCGTGTGTGGTTCTTTAACAGGACCTTATCTCTGAGACAGAAATTTTTTTCTTTAGTAGCTCTATCATATAAGGCTTTCGATTTACGCTTATTTTTTAACAAGTTTTCCTTTGCAATTATATAACTGTGTTGCATTCGGGCTCTCAAGTCGTTACTATAATTGTCATAATTGTAACTAACGCTTGGGCTTCTTTTCATTAATGAAGGAATCCTTGGCGGGTAACCATACAATAATTCATACGGCGGATAGTTAGTACTACTATGGATATTGGTGTTGTATACATGCATTGCATACGGGATCCATGAATCCCATGTTAGTGGATCTCGATTTACATAATGACGCAAGTACTCAGCCAGTCTGCGGTGACTCCTTTCTAAAGCGCCATTCGTTTGAGGATGGTACGGCGTCGTCTGTAATTTCTTGATATGTAGTAACTTGCACATTTGTAAAAACATCTCGCTCAAAAAGTTCGAGCCTTGGTCCGTTAATATGGACTCTGGGATACCGTGCCTACAAACTATATTTGTTACAAAAGCTTCAGCTACAGTTCGAGATTCGGCATTTTGTAAAGGAATAGCTTCCGTGTACTTAGTGAGGTCGTCTTGGAAGGTAAGAAGATACCTATTACCTTCGTGACTCACTGGCAAAGGGCCGACTATGTCTAGTGAAACCCTCTCGAAGGGTCTCGAACTGGTTGTCGTGATTTTCATAGGTATTTTGGGATTTTTACTAAGCTTATTGGTTTGACAGGAGCTGCAGGTGTTGATGTATTGCTCCACATCTTGAGTTAAACCTGGCCAGTTATACATAGTTTGAATTTTTTTTATAGTTCGTGTGATACCCTGGTGCCCACCTAATGGCGTATTGTGGCACAATTCAATTATATCTTTCTGGGCCTTTTTGTCGGTTACGTTAATTATTTCTGAAAGAAACAGCGTGACTTTGATTTTTCCAAAGATAAGTGAGATAAGGGCCTTCAATTCGAAATGGGTTGCATTTTCTGTTTTTGTTATATATATATTGATTTCATTTTGACTATATTCTAGACATTTATTTTTGAAATTGTACAACGTTTCTACTATCCGTTTGTAATCCTCTTTTGTGCGCATTGGATACGCTGTTTTCGATATTATAAACGTTTGCTTGTTTCTCTCCTGAACTGTTAGTTGCGGGTTTGAGGTATCCAGCTCTGGAAATATTTCCTTCAAATATACTTCGATTTCGTTTTCCGTACTTGGTAATAGGAAATACTTATGGGTAATACCCTTTTGGTCTATTAAACTTTCCGTTTTTTCGTGGATGAGGTTAATATTTGTTGTAAATACTCTCTGAATCTATTTGGTTGCTGTTGTTTTGAAGTAGTTTTGCCTGATTACGGGTTACTATATTTATCTGTTTTTGCACCTCTATGGCAGAGTCGCTAGGTACTAAACGAGCTAAAGCGTCGGCATTTGAATTGAGTGATCCGGGTTTATGCATAATATTATAATCGTATTCCTCCAATTTTATCCTCCAACGCATGAGCCGAGAGGAGGAATCTTTCAAGTTCATTAGCCATACCAAGGGTTTATGATCTGTGATGATGTTAAATTGTCTACCGTAGAGGTAGGGTCGGAATTGTTCCACCGCATAAACTATGGCTAGGAGCTCTTTCTCTATGGTAGAGTACCTAGTTTCCGCAGGATTTAACGTTCGACTGGCATAACATATTGGTCGATCTTTACCTATGTCACCTTGGGATATAATAGCACCTATGGCTAGATCACTTGCGTCTGTGGTGACGTTAAATTCTCTGTCGAACTCCGGATAGGCGAGAATAGGTGCCGTAATCAGTTTTTCTTTTAGGGTCCTAAAAGATTCGTCGCAGAATGAATCCCATTTGAATGGAGCATCCTTTTTTAGTAGGGCTGTGAGAGGCTTTGCCAGCCTCGAGAAATTAGGGATAAAGCGTCTTTAATAGCCAACAAAACCCAAGAATGCCTTGATATCTTTGGCTTTCTTAGGAGTTGGATATGTTTTGACGGCTTTTATCTTATTCGGGTCTGGCATGACTCCATTTTCACCTACCACGTGTCCCAGATAGGCTATTTCTTTTTGTAAGAAATGACATTTATCTGGCTGTAGTTTGAGACGGTGGTCCCTTAGTCTTTGTAGTACTTGTATGAGTTTCGAATTATGGTCTTTTAAGTTATAACCATAAATGACTATATCATCCAAGTATACGAAACAGTGCAGACCTTGAAGGCCAGTCAGAGCTGTATTCATTAGCCTCTGGAAGCAGGGGCACCTTTCAAACCAAATGGCATTCGGTTGAAATGAAAGTGACCAAATGGTGTACTGAATGCTGTTTTGTCTCTATCTTCTGCATCAATAGGAATCTGATGAAACCCGTTTGCTAAGTCGAGAGTAGAGAAGTACTTCGATTTCCCTAGTTGGTCCAATATCTCTGTAATATTTGGAAGAGGATAGGCGTCGCCTACTGTGACTTCGTTCAGTCGTCTGAAGTCAACGACAACTCGCCAACGTTTATTACCTGTTTCATCAGGTTTTTTAGGAACAAGCAATAAAGGAGAATTCCAGGGACTTGGACTTGGACTGATAATGTCCTGGTTCAACATTTCCTTTATTTGTCTGTTTATTTCATCCTTTTGCATTTCGGGGAGACGATATGGTTTTACGTGTATCGGACCTGCATTACTAAGGATTGGTATTTTGTGGCTAGCAGCATCAGTGTAAAGAAAGTAAAAAGAAGAGATCGTTGAAATCACGGCAGATATTGAGAATGGACTGCCGCTCTTCAGAATTGCAATGATCTAAAACCAAATTGTTTTCTAAGTGTTTTAATCGATTCAAAACAGGGTCTCGGCCATATTGGGCATAAAGGATGTCATAACTACTTAATTTTTCCCAAGTAGGAATAATTTTTTGGCGATTTATTTTGACAATATCAGAAGTAGAGTTCAACATCGAGATTTTTGCTGATTTATCATGTGGATTTACTAAGGTATCTCCTATGAAAACACCCAGTTGTATTTCCTTTTTTATGCATAATGCTTCTTCGTTAAAGTCTACAGGAATATCTACTATTATTTCCGAACGTGGGGGAAGTTTGATTTGTTCAAGTGAGTGACTGTTTTCTTGTTTTAAATTAGTGCCGGAATGATCACCTCCGTCATCAGCAAATTGTGCTGATGTCATATAGTTTCGATCATATTGGCCTAGGTTTTCATTATTATTTGTAATATGAGCTTTGTTAACTCTTGAAATATTATTATTCATACAAGAGGAAGAGTTTTCGGAATGAATCTCGTAGGCAAGGGGCTCGCTGGCAATGGCTTAATTGAACTCTCACATACCGATTCATTCACAGTTTCTCTTCTGCTATTTGTTTCTTTATAATCATTTTCCTTTTTATAGGTTTTTTTATTTTCACCTTCTCGGCTAATTCTGCCGTTATTAATTTTAAAAATTCTGTCGTTTTCATTGTCTTTATCACTCTTTAAATAACTTGGGTTGCTTTCCCGCATATTAGAAATTAAACTTTTTATATTTGTTTCACTTGGACTCGAGTACTGGATACTTGCTTCTAAGTTGAGTTCTAGAAATAGCTTTGAATAATTTATTGTACATTTATATTTTTTGAGGAAATCGTTTCCTATTATGCCGTCGCAGGGCAATTTACTTTTTTCTGGAACTATATGGAATGGGTGTTCCATGTGTAATAGCTCATTTTGAGTGGTTAATGGAATTAAGCCACAGGTTACACCACATTATGGAAAACTATCGCCTGCTAGAGTAGTTATGAAGCAGCGCTTATCCTCGTTCACTAGTGCATCATCGCGGGTGGATTCAGCTTTTATCAGGCTTATTTCCGCACCTGTATCAAGAATAAAAGTCGCTGGAGCTGATTTGGATATACTTGTTTGGAAGGAAACGGTTAGTGAATGCAGGAAGTTTTTTATTGGTACCCTTTTTTGGTACTCTTTATTGGGATTGATGGTGAATGACAGCTTGAGTTGTTACTTAGCGGGAAGGTTCGCCGTCCGATACCTCCCGCATAAAAATCGTTTTTCTGGGTCTGGTCTCTTTTATCAGACCACCTAACTTGTCTGAAATTTCGTAGTTGCCCATTATTTGAATTTTGTTTTTGGAAAACCTGCGATTGTAGAAATTGTGGTTGGTGTCTTTGAACTTGAGAACGCTTTAATTGCTCATGGTATATGCGAGTACGGCATTCATTTAGGTTGTGATTGGGTTTGTTACAATATCCACAGATTAACCTATTTACTTCTTTTTGACGTTTGCATAAGAAGGAAATGTAGGAAACTGTCTTCTTTTAAAACAGGTTTCCTTAGTGTGGCCTTTTTTTCCACAATGATCGCAAGTGGGAGAATGGCTTGAGCGGGGTGTAGTTTGCTGGGCCTCTTCTATTCTATATGAATGCTCTGCTGCAAAGGTGATTAGCTTTTGTAAATTTTTTTCACCTCGAGCTTTCACGATAGTCTTAAGCTGTTCGTTTCTAAGTCCGTCCTCAAATACACGTATAGCGTTTTGTTCATTCTCACTGAGCAAGTACGTTCGGGAAGACGATTCGACAGCTTCACTAGTCGCTGAGTTTAAATCGGACAACTTTTTAGTGAGTCTGTTCGCAAACTCGTTCAAATCTTCGCGAGGACCTTGTTTGAGACGCGTCATTTCACCTTGAATAGCTAATCGCTGCCTCTTATCTTGAAATTGAGCGTTCAGCTCGATTTTCAATTCATCCCAATCTTGGAAATCTGTGTATTTCAAGATATCATAAGCCGCGCTGATTAGCTTTGTTTTTGCTACCATAAGGAAAATTTTTCGATCCGCGGCACCTTTCGCTTGCGAGAACAATAACTCGCAGCATGCAGTAAAACGATGCAGATCTCCAGATTTTCCGTCGAATTCTGGGACCATATTTCGTGCATCGGATAGCGATATTTGAAGTCTTACAGCTTTATCAGCTGGATTAGGAGGGGAGTCTGTCGGCATATTTGAAGAATTGTTTAAATGCACAAACCGAGTGGCGCGAATGAAACGAGTAGCTGCAAATCGGCGACTACCTGGAGTCGGAGCTT